>OY856415.1:175746079-175898579 GCA_963693085.1 Alisma plantago-aquatica | reverse complement strand
CAAAGAGGAAGAGGAGACCCACAAACACATGTTTGATGGCTACAAGTTCACCAAAGAAGTATGGGAAGAAGCATGTAGGGAACTTCACCTACTGATCGAGCTGATGGATGATACTAAGAGGAGGAGGGTCAAGCGCTGCGGCAAAGGCTATAGGAATATGCTCTTGTTGGCTGCTCTATGCTTCTATATTTGGACTGAAAGGAATGCTCGCAAGCATGGAGGGGTAGCTAGGAGTGTGAGTACTATTGCTGTAAAAATTTGTAAAAGTGTAAAAAAGAAACTACATGTTAGCTAGTAGTGTGAGTTTCTCATGTGGGTGTTGTATAGTGAGCATAGGGGCTATATGTAACTCTTGATGTTCTACAATTATAGGAGGTTGTCAGAATATACTTACCTGATTTCGATACTTTGGGATTATCGTGGTGTTTGGATTTGACAAGATATTATTTGCATCACAAGCAATAATAGAACGACGAAGCCAAAACCTAATCATATCAACGATCCCATAATATATTAAATTGATTTTGTCTTTGATACCACAGTTGAGAAATATGGCTATAGTGCAGGAAGCATAATTCAAAATTTTATCTACCATATTCCCATTATCTGTAGATCGAGACAATAACTATAATGTCGGAAGGATGGTTAATGAGATATACCAGATCCTGGAGCAAGTCCAACAACAATCCTCACTGTTGTAGATGCACAACATTGAATTCTAGTTGCACTGGGACATGTCTGATTACTGCACCTCTTGGTATGCACCACAGACTGCATCAATGAACATCATCTTCTTCAACATCTCCTCTTATCACAGAGTGTTGGTTGACGTTGTCCTCCAAGCGGTAGACAACGACCTCCCACCTCTATGGTATTCCACACAGACTTCCTCAAACTACTATCATCCTACTAGAAAGATCAAAGAGTCATCCCTCTTCGTCTATATACTAGTCACTGACTTGCTCTCCCAAAAAATGATCTCAATTGCTCCTTTCCTTACTATTCCTCCCTAGTCGGGTAGAACTTTCTCGTGCTATCATGGTTGGCACCACCAGAGAGGATAACGTTTGTCAGAGCAGTTGTTTCTCAATTGACTATGCTGTGTTCTAGGAAGCCCCAATACCCCTCTATTTATAGGCAGGGTTATGAGTGGAAGGGATCGAAAGATCCCAAATTTTCTCAACAATTCTACAAATATTGTAACATGTGATAGTTGAAACGACCGTTTGACAAACCCAGACAGTTGTCTCACACTACAAGACAATCATTATGTAGTTTCTGTAATTTATAAATGAATTTGGCCAATCAATTCACATCAATGTTAGACATTGATTTGCTTGTGCAACAAGTATTGCCCAAGAAAAACAAATAGAAAAACATCTAAAACCTTCCCCGACCAAATTGGACCATCTTGCCTATGCAAGATGGTCATCTTGGTCACACAGACGATCGTCTGAAGACCAGAGTATTGTGCTGTGTAAGAAATTACGTGTTTATTGTTATGGATCAAGTACCTTCTTGCATATTTTGGATTTCTTATCACATATACATTTAAAAAATACTACAATAATCAAGTCACAACCTTCATTACAAGTAATCTAATTTTGTGTGAAAGTAATAAGTATAATGGGGTGGACTACCACTTTCTTCGTGATTTTATGATATTCCAGAAGATTGATACTCCTTTTCTGCCAACTATAATGAAACATGTGAATATATTCACCGTGACTTTCTCTAGAAATTAACTTTAGGAACTATGCTACAAGGTGGTAATTATAGAAATATGTGTTTTATATTCAGAGGAAGTGTATATATACATAATCCTATCTCCTACTTTTTTCTCTTTACATATTTCCTTTTTCAAATTTTATTAGTCTTTTATGATATGTGCCTATTTCTATTATTGCCGATTGGATTTCCCTATATCTCCTCCTCCTATTTATATGGGAGGGTCTTCTCTTTTATCAATAGAACATTACATCTACTTTTGCCAAATTTCGACCACACATTAGAAGAGAATCCATATATATACCTAAAGAATATGGTGAATCTAAAAATGATTTTTAATTCAAGTAGTTAAGTATAAGAGTGTAGGTATTAACCTCTAAACATGAATAATATGTATATATTCATAGAGGAATGGTTTGATGTATAAATAATTTGTACCAAATGGGATAAACCTGAGGTCGTAAGAAGACATATAAGGTGAGAAGAATGAATTTTTTGAGAGTCAAGTCTCCATAGAAGGTGTATCCTTTCCTCAATGTTCACCCCCTTCTTCTTCTTCTTATTCTTTCTCCCTCTTCCCTTCAAGTCTTTTCCTATTCTCTTGCTTCTACTCCTCACTTAGGTGAGGTGAAGGATGATCTCAAGACGTGAATGTTGTAGGAGGTCGTTTCAGAAAAAAGGTGAATGGTTCTTCCAAAAATACCATGAGTGCGCTTTACATTTTAATTCAGAAACCACGTGACTCAACATGATTCGAGGATAAGTATTATGTGTTATCCGCATTAAAAACACTTTATGAAAAATAAGTTGTTCAATAGTGCATGTTATGGAATCAACATGCCGTATGGAGGTTTGGGAAATGGCATAACTATAAATGATAATCAAAGTGATTTGATAAACATTATCTTTGACATGTTGATGAATAAAACCTAAATTTATCTTCTAACATGTGACATGTCTTGCATAAGGAAGAAATACTATGGGACCTAATGTATCTATTTTATGACTTTGTTGATGAAAGACACATTGTGTCCTTCTAATGAAACCCACCATGTATGGTTTTGTTGGATTCATCTTGCCAATTTAATATGGAGCACAATGTTTCATCAAATAGACACAATATGTGACATAGATATTAAGCTAATTTTAATATGTTTTTCATCCATTAATGCATATTCATTCTGTAATTAGCTACATTTTCAACATAATTTTGCACTTATTTTCATCATTTTAGTTTATAACTAGATAACTTTTAGGATTTATTGAGTTCATGGTAATTTTGGGGATATTGATCCATATCCTCATTTAAATGACACATTTGAACCTAGTATCTCTTGCACCAACAAAGGATATGGTGGTACTCTTACTTCACTTTCCGAAGGCTGGGTCGCACATTCCTACCGATGGTTATCCATCACACCTACCTTTCGATGGAAAATATTCTCTTGCCTTCTAATGGTCAGCCAAATACTACCTTCAGATGGTCATTCTACATCATCAACCGTAGGGCACCCTTCATCTGATAACTAAGGGAAATCTTTCATGTATCTTCCAATGACTAACATGCATTTGTGTAGTGATGGTTCTCCCACACATTACAACAGAAGGCTGTTTCTATCTTCCATTATTATTCTTGCTTTAACGATCAATGGAACTCCTAACATGCCTTCCAATGCTCATCTTCTAATAGTCCACCTGATTGTCGACCTACTGATGGAGACACTCAATGTCATGAGTCCCCTCTTCTAGCAACAAAGTTATAGTAGATCGACGAACCATCATCTTCACTGCCTCTTCAACTTCATGGTGTCACAAAGGCTTCTCTCCATGGATAATGGGTAGATTTTAGACCCTACCCTATGCCTATAAATAGAAAGACCTAATCTCCAAGAAGAAGCATATGTCATTGATGCCTCTAGGTTCCCATTTCCTACACTCACCTTGGATTTCTAGAGCCTTCAACCTTCATCCATCAATTGATGAGCATCAATCTATGAACATTCCACTTCTGCATTGCCAATATTCTGAGGTGAAATCCTCGATTGAGTAATGCTCTACTATATCTGATTCCATAGGTTGATGACTTCCACCTTCGTCAACCTACTTCTCCTTCATCACATTGAAAAGATCCAATATTTATGAAGGAAGGACGACCTTCAGAGTCTACTTCTGACAAATTTCTAGGGGTAGATCTACTATTTGTTGTCTAGTATCAACTTCTAGTATGAAGACATGCTTCTACGCACCACATATATTCATTTATCTTATTCAGTGAACATGGCCTTGTTTCTCTTTTCTCCTATACATTTTGTTGTTTCTACCATGAGCAAGTAGTCCTCTCACTAGGGTGTAGAATGTAGCCCCAATACCCAATTTTTTTTCAATCATCTACATCTATTTTTGTATGGACTGTTATATGCTTCAAAATCAATAATTTTATGCTTATATTCTTGTTTTATTAGCAGATTTACTTGTCCATTAGATCTTGGATGTCGAAAACTTTCAACCAAGGATCTAGGATATCAATTATTTCTTGTAAACCTTGGATTAGAACTTTGAATAAGTGTTTTTTAAGGTAATAGATGTATGATCTCTATGTAACATGATGAAAAACTTAAAGTGATATCTAACTAGGATTTAATCCTAACTTAAAGTGATATCCAACTAGGTTTTCATCCTAACAATCCATCTGCTAGTGGGTTGTGATTATTGTACTTGTTTAGGTAAACTCTAGGGATTTTACCCCTAGTGAATTTGCCAAAGCAATATCACGCATATCATTCATGTTTTCTAGTATATCATTGAATGAAATTGATATACATGAGGTATTGTTATCTTGATTTGTGCATGAAATGGAAAGTATGAATGTAATCTAATGTGTTTGCAAATTATAATATTACACAGAGACTAATATGTTGATCCAACGTGATAATGTCTGACCTATTATTTAGAAACATTGTATGAAATACACTTATAAAATCTCCCTTTTGTGTGAAATACACTTATAGAATGATTATGAACCAAAAAGAAAAACACTACTAAGTATATAGATAACAAAAAAACATGATATACATATAAAAATCAATATTAAAATTTCATAATGATGCACTTAGATAAAGATCTTAAAAAGGATGTCTATTATGCAAGTTACCACTGTTAAACTAAAATCATATTTTCAACATAGTATAAGAAGATCACTAACGATAAGAATGATTTCCAAAGCATTATTTAGTTCAATATAAGTATTAGATTTAAATCATCCTTTCAAGCATCATCAAACATAACCAACCATATATTACTTATCTAGGCATTTGAGGAGATCACTTCTCATGGAGACTTGTAGACACATGCGGTACCCCTTTGGGACAATAAATCCTCTAAAAGATAACTACTTTTCTTATGTTGGCTAATCACTATGGGGTTCCATATGGTTGGATTAACCTCTTCTTCAATTCAATTTATCAATTTTGCATTTCTCTATATGATGAAAATCTAAATTGGAGACCCAAATTTTTAACTGTGATGCACTGGTAAACTTATCATCTAGGTTATGAAAGAGGAAATGTTAAGCTTTCTCTACAAACTCATAACTCATAAAAAATAATTGAATGGTAAATATGTATTTTTATTTAAGAGTGAGTTTTTAAGTAATGACGAGGACAAAAAAGATGACAAGATTGGTAAAGATGTAATGGAGGACAATTGTTCTCATGGTAGGCCACTGGACTCCAAAATGACTGCTATAGAAATGTATCTCTCTAACAATCATCAAAGGAAAGATGCAAATGATAAATTACTAGGGACTGACACTAGAAAAATAAAACATGGATAAATACAAAGACCACGATCTCCAAAATGATTCAAACGATGATATTCTGTTATTTGATGGACACCAATGTATTTCTATGCAAAATCCTAGTAGAGACTGACGTGGATGTGACACAAACGACATGTATGCACGTCAAGGGAGAGGATTCAAAAGATTTTGCCCTCTAATCTATACTAGAATAGATACAAACCATAACTGCACAGTTATAGGGGCTAGTTTCAAATTCATATATAGTGACTTGCGGGGGACCCTTCATCACACTCATCTATATTATAGACTATAGTGGAGTCTTCTTCACAACCATGGAAACACATACAAGACAAGGATAACAAAGTTCCAGTGAAGGATTCTGAAACGCCGCCATCCATAACTGTCAAAACTCGTTCCTTTCGTGATGTTACTATAGATACTTCCTCATAGAACTCATCACACTTTATCATGCATTATGAGGAGATCAAGTACATCCACCTAGATGACATATCAATTAACTTTGATCATGGGTCTCTGGAGATACTAATTGCATCAAATGAAAAAATATATTCTTTACAAACCCTGTCATTTTGCAGTCATCATGAATTTAGTTGGTAAAAGTGTTGAATACATGACCCTTTGTTATCACCTAAAATTAATGTGGAAGTCGACATCTAATTGGAGGGTGTTTGATATCAGTATGAATTACTTTGATGTTCAATTTTCTTGTAAAATTGATCAGATCCATTCCCTAACAGGAGGACAACGGTCTATTATTGGTGTTTTCTTTATGGTGTGGAAATGACATGACACTTTTGTACCATCTACCACTTTTCCATCTGGCATTTCAAGAATCCAAATATTTTATCTTCTACTTACTTGTTTAACCAAACTATATTTGAAAAGATTGGAGAGGCATTGATGAATGCATATTCATCTTAGTTTTAGTCGCCATTTTTGGCCCAATTTTGCACTCATATCTCTTGTACAACCCTTAGATCTACTATTATATAATTTTCTTAGATTCATGTGAATATTTAGGGTTTTTATCAAATCCATTGGTCTCCATTGTAAGATTAAGAATCACAATATGGTCAATTCCTTCATCAAAAAGCATCCTCATCAATCAAAGGATTCATCGACGCAAGCCCATCGACCCATAGCAATAGTCCCCCCCCGGGCATGGTTTTATTCCATGAGAGTAGTGACTGCTACATACAGAAAGTGACCAAGAGAGTATAGACATCGCTACACGACCATAATGGGTCACGACTAAGAAGGAGTTCTCGACCGAGACAACATCACAAACATGATAAAAAGGATGGTCACAATTGTATTACCAAAGGATGTCAGAACCACAACCCAGGATATCATTGTGACCAAGATGTCATTGCGACCATAACAATACAGATGGTCATCACCATAATGCAAAAGGGTATCACGAACACAACTACAAATATAGTTGTGACAAAGGCACCATCACAACCTAGACACTATTGCAATCGCTACTAATGGTTTCAACCGCAACAATTACGTCAGTGCTCTCTAGATCTGAACCTATAAATAGATGAGTCCCTCCTTCATCTGGGGGATCAATTCTACTCCATGACACTGAGATGTTGTCACTCTATGCCTAGCCAAGGAAGACTGTCAACCACGACCAAAGATTGCCTCTGTGGTGTCCTTACTACTCCACCAACTATGCTTCATCAAGATCTATCTCCTGGACAAGAAAGTGGTGGGATTTCACATCTGCAACACCCTCCACCATCAACTATCTACCACTCCATCTTCAGTGAGAAAGAGTACGGGAAGAGAAGGAAGGAGGAAAGAGAAGATCATCCTCACCCATCCTGGTGTTACTCCCCTCCTCATTGAAATATGCCCCATCATTGTGTAGAAGACCATTTCTCCACCAAGATGTGACCATCTTCATTACCATGACCACATCATAATCTTCCCTCTCTGTTGTTATTTTTGTTTATATCATGAGGAGAGGGTAGTCCATTTTTCTGGGGTGAGGGGAATAGCCCCACTGCTTGTTCTTACATGTCCAATTTAAAACATTCTATTGCTTGTATATAACTTTCCATTTCATTGTTAATTGTTTACTATGGGCTTTGTTGAATGATTAACTACGCTGCATGATCTATTATATTCTTGTGTTGTGAGAACTTCAATATAGATTAACATGGTTGATTCCTAGACAAGGTCTTCCAAAGTGATATCTCTTAGGTAGTAAGTATGTGATCTATGGATAATGAGACATCGAGCCTACAGAGATGCTTATGCAAACTCTATTTCCTAAAGGATGGTTTTTCTTACTCCATTTGGATAGTTTTATCTTGCATGGATGTGTTTTCATGTGTAGTGGTGGTGAAACCCGATTTCAACCCAGTGATTCCTATTATTATTCTAAACTTAGTTTTAACTCTGCTCTTTTACTTTCCTTGTAATTAGTTCAATTAAAACCAAATCAATTCTGAGTTCTAAATATTAGTCTTGATTCAACTAGATACCACTAGCGAGGTTGTTAAAAATGTTGTCCCAAGGGATTCGATGCTTAACTATACTGCAATAAGACCCATCTGCTTGTGACACTAGTACAAATATAACCTTTAATGTTGGTTAAATAATCCTTTTGACATCAGTTTCCAAGTGACTCCCAAGTGGGTGACACTAAAAGTAGATGCCTTCAGCGTCGGTTACAAAACCGATGACATAGAGTTGTCCCCGATTGTAACCAAAAAGGAACCGCCAGCAGTGGGACCACATGCGTCAGTTATTCACTAAAAACTGATGCCATTATTCATCCTGAAAAAAAAAGATCATAGTTGTCAATTTTCTATAAAGAACCGCCAGTAGTGTGACCATAGGCGTCGGTTTTTGATTCAAAACCAATTCCATTATCCATCCTGGACAAAAGAATGCGCCCTCAGTTAGACCATAGTTGTTAGTTTTCTATAAAGAATCGCAAGTAGTGGGACCATAGGCGTCGGTTTTTTATTCAAAACTGACACCATTATCCATCCGAAACAAAAAAAATTGACCATAGTTGTCAATTTTCTATAATTATCCGACGAGTTGGACATTCATTATCTGTTTTTTTCTTTAAACCGATGACTATCTTTCTTTTTCTTATCAGCTTTCAGGACTGCTGTCTGGTTAGTCAATAAAAGGTAGAACCGACAGTTATGAACTACAACTTTATGAGATTCTCTGATTTCAGCCAACAACATGCTACAAACCTGCAATATTAACAAGATGGACAATATTATATATAGATCATGTGATTCACACACATGTATAAGTACATTTAATTCATTCATATGATTCACACACATGTAGAAACCTGTAGTTCCATACATTCATCAATTTCATATTCGCACATGTAGCAACCTACAGTTCCATTCATTCATCTCTTTGCACATTCACACACATGTAGAAGCACATTCATTCATTCATCTTCACATTCATACACATGTATATAGATAAGACAATTTTAAAAAATGCATTCAGACATGTATATATTAGTGTGTCTTTTAAAGTTTAACATGTCATCAAATACATAAATAATATTATGACATCAAAGTTTAGAAATGTCATTCTTTATCATCATCATCATCTGTAGTCCAATGATAATAAAAAAATCCCAGCTCTTCTAAGGCTTTTGCCCATTGTTCTCTAATATCATCTAATTGTTCCATCATATAGGGACTATGTACATCTAATAACTTTTCACCTATAGTGAAGTCACTAGTTTTAAAAACCTACAAAGAGACTGACATATATATAATTAATAAGATTGATAGATTTCATATTATCTAGTGCGACTATATAGTACATGTTGTATGGTTTCAATTTCTAGTGCAGCATATCTGACAATTAGGTCCATATATCACATCATGTAATATGCACATGCGCAACCTTCATCTTGTTTAGGACACTAAAAATTTCAACATACAAAATTTTAATAAATAAAAAAAGCATAGTTCACATAAATTATATACATTGGATTCAGGAAACTACATTCACATTCTCCCAAAATAACGATTTATTCTTTCTCTTACACATGTTTCCTCCAACTTTTTTGAAATCTTTTAAATCTGTACATGTTAATGTAACACATTAAATTGCATTACTAAATAGTAATGTAATAATAGATGTTAACGAATATAAATATGGATAATTTCTCATGTGAATAATGGACTTTTCATTACGTGTCCACGCATATCTAATTGCTTCCCCTTAGGATCTAGATAATAAATAGTGAACGTCTTGGGGAAAATGACCGATAACCTAATGCTTGCCAATACAAATAAAAAATTTAGGAATACATAACTCAAAATCCATAATAAAATGTAATTTTCTTAAGTCCAAATTATAAGAAAAGTAAACTTACTTAACATTGAATGGAGCTATTATCACGCTCTTCTTTTTTTACAAAAATAATTAAAAGAGATAGAGCAGTATAAGGTAAATGATGAAGGGTCTTTATCTACAAGACTGATCAAACATGGAACTAGAAATCCTACATTGGTAAATGAAAATTATGTACAAATCTTGTGTAAGTGGCTGCAAAACAAATATTATGTATCCATTAATATAAAAGAAACCATATCACCATATATAAAACAAGGTGTATAGATATATAAAAAAGATCTCAAAATAACCATAGCTCTATCATAGATGTATTCAACCAATCATACCTTAACTCCAAAATATCTTATATAAATATAGTGTTATCATATGATTGGCCTGCAGTATCCTCCGAAATATAAACATTTATAGGGTACTTTTTGTTATGTTCACATATCCATATTTCCATACCCCTACAAATAGGACATATTGTGTCATACAGGTCCTTTGGTAACCAACTAGGTACTACATGAGGAGGTGGAGGTGGAGGCAGAACTATAGCAGGTTTCTTTCTTTTCTCCTGTATATATAATTTCATATCAATTGACTTATATATGCATGCTAACAAATTAACTTAATGTAAATTGACCATACAAGATCAGTATAGAAAACATCCATTTTGGGTCATAATATCACTCTGCCTTCTGCTTCACCAAACATTTCAGCATCTGGGTGGGCATATGGCAATGGACGCTGCCTTCAATGAGGGAACACAAGCCTCAGGATCAGACGAACATAACCATCAGGTACTGGTGTGCCAGGAATCATGTGCCCTGGAAGGTGAGGGTAAGCCTGAACATCTGCAACAATGAATTCTTTGATTCTTAGACGACATGACCTCAACGCCTACAAATTTACATAGAGTATGTTATATACATATATACATAAAGATATCATCTTGAAAAGGCTAGCTATTATATCATAAAAATACTTATAGCAGACGTTCTAGGTGGTGGGTATACATGATTACTCCCAACCACCTCTACCATAGAGGAAGAGTAGCACGACACATGTACTGTATGACGGGCATCTTCAGACGCCTGCCACTTGCTCATTGCTTCTTGGACTCTCCTATCAATTAACTCATCTACCTATACATGGACAACAAAAACACTAGCTTTTGATTATTGAATTCCTTTTGCAATAACATTCTAAAACAAGAATAGGTTACCTTAGCTTTTAAAAATCCCACTTTTGGGACATGTTTGCGCTTTGATGGCCCAAAGAATACTCTTATGCCCACACCAGTGCCTGCAGCCCTAACACATCCAAGATGCTCTATGTTACCAAGAGAAATTATCAGTTCATCCCTTGCGCCCTTAGGGATGAACTTGACTTGCTTTCTTTACTCGTAAAGCTTCCGCTAAGATCCACGAATAGAAATTGGTACGTAAATATATCAATAATATCGATTGCTCTTAGAGTTGAATTTTACCATTTTTGCAGTCATATCAGCAGTTGCGGGCTTGGTTATATCTCCTTTGTAATTATTCCTCCCATCTATCCACACAGTATTTTGAGGCAGAGGTACGAGGGTAACAGTAGAGGACATCACCAGTCTCCTGAGTAACAACAGACTCAACAGCAGCAACAGCCAGTAGTTTTTAGTGAACGCCTGCATAGCCACTTGGACCCATCGTGTGGTCATGCACATTCAGTGCACACCTTGCTCTTTGAGCATCACTGATAGCCTTGTTAGTAAGCACATTGAATTGGTTAGTAACACTAAAGGTCAATCGTGAATAGCTGAATTCATAAGAATCAGTTAATACCTTGAATTCATCAGTATTTCTCTTGGCAACAAATGCCTTCCAGTCCTTTGATTCCAGGTAGTCCCATTACTCAGGGTGTTGATTTATTCCTGTTCTCAGCATCTCAAATGTATAATCAGGAGATATTTGTCCTATAGTTCCTTAGGACCCTCCAACAATGTTGCATCACCTTTTTATGATGTAGGCTTTCATCCAGTTCAAATATGCTTTGCAAAATGTCATATATTTAATAGACTACTATCCTAAAAATTAGTATTCTACAAAATATAATTGCAAATGATAATAACTCATACATAGTTCTTTCCATATTAAGTCTTTATTCTCTTTATGAACTTTATGCCAAGAACATTCTAAATTAGGACTATGATGGCTACGAGTAAGTACCCCAAGATATGAAATAAACGAGATGTGGTTCACTCCAACTGGATTTCCTATGTGATCAAAATCCATGGCCAGTTTTGGTCCATTTCCTCTTTTTTGTCGTAACTTGTTCATCATATTGATGCCCCTCACTTTTTCAATTTTTTGCTTCTCATCAAGTGCCACAAGCTTTTCAGGGGGTACATTCACAACCTAAAAATTGAAAAAAAAATACTTATAGGATATAACTTATAAATGGATATATAGATAGAAATATAGGATATATGTCGAAACTTACATTGTGAGGTGGTTCCTCATGGATATCCTCATCCTCATGGTAATCGTCATTACGATCATCATACTCATGGTCATCCATCTAAAAGTGTCAATAAAAAACATTGTAAAGTTCAGAGTAATTTAACATAACATGGTCGTCCATCATCATACTCATGGTCAGCCATCTGAAAGTGTCACGAGAATATAACATTGTAAAGTTCACATCAATATAAAAAATATAAAAAAATAAAAACATTCCTCTAATACTAATATCTTTTATCAATTAACATTCCTTCGGTATGATCTTTGCGCACATATAAGTCATCGTTAGCTTCAATATTTGTATAGGTAACCAGACTGAGAATGGCCTCTAGTCATTATACTTATCATACTACTCTTCTTCATATATAGGATCTCCAATTAACTATATTTTACCATGAAGAACAACCAATCATTTTTAATTTGCAGGAGCATCAATATTAAATACTTGTTTATCCTGTGATGCCAATATGAATGGTTCATCCTTCTCACCAATCTTTTCAAAGTTCACTACTATGAAACCCAATTCATCCACTATAACTCCTTTGGTGTTATCAACCCAATCACATTTAAAGAGAGGAATTACGATATCTATGTAGTCAAACTCCCTTATGTCTTCAATGACACCGTAATATGACATTTTATGTTCACATGAACTCTTATCCCTTACACTGGAAAAAAAATGAATACGCTTGAAGGGTGACCCCACTATTTTGGATGATGCTATTATCATATTATTGCTTTGTGTAATATGAAAACCCATATATGTCAAACCCTTCATAAGACATTACATTCATTTTTGGTTTAGAGGAGAGGCATTTGATAGTATCAACAAGATTATTTGGTGTTTGAGATAGTTGATGTAAGACTTTATCTTCGAACAACTTAATAAATGTCTTGTTATGCTCTCTAGCAAGCCACATTAAATTGGGTTGAGGATATTGTTTCTTGATGAAATTGGTATGTTCCACGATATAAACACACACTTAGTCAATGTTGTGTAAAATATACAAGTGAGCTTGTTCCAATAGCTCATGACTGATTACTTTCATCCGTGATCATAAAATCTTTTTTCTAGAATACTCCTCAATATTCTTGTCATTTATAGGAGCATCATTACCACTCAGAAAGTCATTAAAAGAATCCATATACTCTCTCACAACATAACCCTCAATAATACTCCCTTCAGGACGATAACGATTTCAAACATCTCCTTTAAAAATGCTCATGTATTATTCAAAAGGATACATCCAATGCAAGAAAACTGGTCCCAACAATTTCACTTCCCTAGTTAATTGGACAACAAGATGTACCATGATATCAAAGAACGAAGGAGGAAAATACATCTCAAGCTGACATAGGATAACAACCACATCTCTTTGAAACTTATTGAGAGTCTCAGGATCAACAACTTTGCTGCACAAACTATTGAAGAAGAACCAAAGTTTGGTGATTACAAACCTTACATTCTTTGATAGTATAGATCGAATTGCCACAGTCAATATTTGTTGCATTAGAGTGTGAGAATAATGAGATTTAAGACCTATCATCTTCAGATCTTTCATTGATACCAATCTACAGATGTTGGATGAGTAATCATGTGGCACCTTAACATTAACCAAGCATTTACAAAAAGCTTTCTTCTCCTTTATAGACAATGTGTAATAAGAAGGAGGTAAATATGTTCTTTGATCACTACTAATTACTTCTGTTAATTCTATCCTTATTCCCATTTCACGTAGGTCCATTCTGGATTTGATACCATCTTTATTCTTACTTGGTATATTCAATTGAGTACCAATGACCCTATCAAAAACATTTTTCTCAACATGCATGACATCGATACAATGCCTAACTGCCAAAGATCCCAAAATATTCACGTCTTCTTGAATAAAGATTTGTCACTCTGTGTGGCCGTGGTACATTGTGATCTCTTACCACATTCATTGACAAAGTCTTTTACTCTTTCATAAACAAACTCCCCTAGTATATATTTAGGCGCACTCCATTCCCCATTCCATCCATTGAACGCTTTGTGTAATGCTCAGTACGTATGGAATTTTGGAAGAAACCTTTGATGACCAAGATATACAGTCTTGTGACCATGTTTCAGTTGTATTGAATCAATGCTCTCTTCACATATAAGACACGCTTTAGATCCTTTGACATTATATCCAAACAAATTCCCATATACTGAAAAGTCATTAATAGTGCAAAACAACATAGAGTGCAAACGAAATGTATCTCTATGTGAAGCATCATGGGTCATCACACCTTCACCCTAACATTTCTTTAAGTCATCAATCATAGGTTCAAGATAAATATCAATAACATTTCTAGGTTGTTTAGGGCCCGATATCAACAACGATAGCATAACATACTTATTTTTCATACACAACCAGGGAGGAAAATTGTATATAACAAGCATAATAGGCCAAGTTCTATGTTGGCTGATCAGTGTCCCATACAGATTCATCCCATCGGTACAACACCCAAGTCTTAGATTCCTAACTTCTTCACCAAATTCAGGGTACAATAAATCAATCTTCTTCCACTGTGGGGAAACAAACACTTTCCGTAGGATCCCATCATTATTTTTCTTAACCTCTACATGCCACATCAAATTCATCACATTTATTTGATTGGGAAACAAGCATTAAAACCGTGGTATTATAGGTAGATACCACATCACAATTGTAGGAGAACTAGTTTTGAACTTCCCTGGAGTCGTCATTTTATACCTTGGCAGACCACATTTTGGACAATCTTTCAATGAGGCATGTTTGTATCTTCTTGGCCTCCATTTTCATTTGGCACAATAATTTCTTTAACTCATATGTTGATATTGGCAGCTCGTTTTCTTCGGGAAGAATTTCTTTCATCAAAGACAACAATGACGTGAAGCTTTTGTCGCTCCATCTATTGTTAGCCTTCAGCTTATACAATCTCAACATAGTGCTAAAATTCATAAACTTAGTACAACCTGTGTATAATGGTCTCTCAGCATCATGCACAATTTTTCAAAACATGGGAGGTGGATCGGTGTGCTCTACCTCACAACTATCCATAATCTCATCAACGATGTCTATTGGAACTGGTTCATTCACATCTATGTCATCGGAGGCAATTTCTTCTACCACACAGGCACTGCTATTGACATCTACTAATTTTAAGTTTGAAATCTCTCCATGCTAGTGCCATTCTTTATAGCCTTGTACAATCCCATTGCACATGACATGACTTTTGATTTTTTCACCAGTGTTGACTTTCAAGTTGTTACCAGAATGCCTACATGGAACGTAGAACCTATCTCCAAGTTTTTCCTATGTTCCTCCACAAATCTAATAAACTAATCAAGACCATAATTAAACTCTGGGTTGCAACACTTTTGAATGGACACCCATGATCTATCCATTCTATGATCAAAGAGAAAATAATCATATACTAGGGTTTAGGGATTACATATTAAGGATTTATCATTAAAATATTAGGGTTTAGGGTTAAAAGATTTCAAAATTAGGGTTTAGCATTAAAAGATTAGGGTTTTGGTTAAAAAGATTTAAAGATTAGGTTTTATCATTAAAAGATTAGGGTTTAGGACTAAAATATTAGATTCAAGGGTCTTATATATATGTAATAAATGTGCACCACCAATCCCATTCTTGAACATCGAATATCATAAGTGTATAATGTGTATTAGTTTTTCAAGAAGATTTCATCTGCATTTCCCTACTATTCTATAAGTACATCGATGTGCATGGGCAAATGGCCACCAACATATGTAGTTATCAAACAAACGGGGAAGTACTGACGAAACATCATGAAAACCAAATATACATTATACATTTACATCCTAAGTGAGATCAAGTGTTCAAGAATAGTCCAAAACCAGGGACTATTCAAGATTTACTTATAATGAGTAAATCTTAGATGGGTTTTTATATCATAATACAATGTTGTCATTTATATACCTATGATCTAAGTGTCATCTAACATTTTATATTTCCCCAACTATAGTAGTGAATCTATGATTCAATATTTTGTGGGTTTGTGGATCATGTTCATGTATTGTGTGTTGTATAGATTGCTTCACCAACATTTAATCAATATCAAAATATTTTTAATTTGCAAATGTAAGGATATCATCACCATTTAGCATTAACAAACATAATTAACTATCAAATAGAAGAATAAAATCATATATACTAAATATTGTTGTAGATCCAATATAAGGTTGCTAGGGCACACACATATATACAAGGTTTATCCAGGCTACATGTTAAAATTAAGTGTTTTACTTTTGTCATATATTATTAAGAAGCAGGCCAATCATCACTTCTGTTAAATAAACATTACATGTTTATAGGGAGTATTTGTTAAAATATCTTAAGGATGAATTGAGGATGCAAACCTAGCCAATTGGGGGACTAACCTCTAGAAGTGGCAAACAATAGTAGCGGTGCCCTGGGTGTACTGGAAACCCTATATGTAGCTGGATGTGATGGACTATTGTGGTGATGAGAAGCAATAAGAAACCACGAGAAACAATAGGAGATGACAGTGGTGATGACAGTGGTGAGCTCTTGCTCCGACTGCTGGCATTGACTTTGGCTTTGATAATAGGATTGTTGGCGCTGGCTTCTGGCGGTTGGAGGAGAGGACTGATGGAGAAGAGGACCAACTGGAGGAGAGGACCGATGGCGGCGGCTGAGAAGAGGACCCGTGACGACAGCTCTGACTGGAGGATAAGAGCAACAATAATGACTCTGACTGGAGGACAAGAATAGCAGCGGTTGGTTGGAGGAAGAGTGGCGACATTGACGCTCAGTCGCCTTCCAGAAGAAAACCAATTGGAGGAAGAAGAGTGACTGAGGAAAATCGCCAGACCTAGCTAGCTCAGTCGGGAATGAAATAGAGAAGGGGAAAGGTTTTGTTCGTGCGGGTGCTATTAAGTTAACTTTGGTTGTCAGTTATTATAAAAAACTGACACCCAACACCAACAAGCATCGATCACACATGAAAACTGACATCTATCTACAACTATAAACAAAAAAAATTGCATCTGGTCATGGAGTTGTCATTAGTTTCTAGATACAACAACCAACGTCTATCCACATAACCTAACAAAAAAAATTGTTCCCGAATAATGATCATAATTGTCGGTTGCCAACCAAAATCTGACACAGAATAGACAAATTGGGGCGTAAATATTTTCATGGGGACAACGTGCGAACACACATCCTCATCAGTTCTTTGGTAAAAACCGACGACATATGAGGGGATACATTTTTTCTCACAGAGGATGTTTAGTCATTAGTTCCTGGTCAAAATCTGATGACTAACAATTTTTTTTGGGATTTGGCACGAAACATATGTCATCGGTGTTGGAACAACTGAAGCCGAATTGAAAATTTTGGAGGCAAATTTTTTTTACCAGAAAAATTGTATTTTGTGGCTGATTTTGGACATCGGTTTTTATTTCAACTAACATACCTTAAAGAAAAAGTGATGTCTGTGTCTTTTATAAATCGGTCGGCATTCACATATAGGTGATAGTTGTCATTTTTAACCGATGTCGTAGTGTAGTGGCATCCTTTTTTTTGTTTTAACTGACGCTATTAAATGTGACATTATATGTCATTTTTTTGCTAGTGCGGATGGTACTATTGCACAAGGTTTTGGTAAAAATGTTGGGATTTCATCCCAAGGTGAATTCGTTAGTGCCATAAAAGCCATGTCAGGCATTTAGAAGACTTGTTAAAATTGATGACCATGCTAGCACTATTTTAGAAGTAACTTTGCTAGGATTGCCCTAGAACTAGATACAACAATCACAGTTCATTTGAATAGAATATGGTTCTATAGATGGTACATCTTTCCAAACAGAATACAATTCTATACCTCAAGTCTGCACATATAATGGTGTAATGGATCATGCTATTGCTGACTGTCATATTTTCACTCAGACGGTGACTATTACAACAATAGACCAAGAAGGACACACTAGAGCAAGTGGGAATGATACAGAACAAACATGTGAGGTTTTTTATCGGAAAAACATTCACTTTAAAGGACAAAAAAGAAAAGATCACCAGGAATGTAGGTCTAATATGAAAAAACTCAAAAACATTTTCAATTAAATTTTGTGTTCTATTTTATGTATATGATGACAAAGAAGGTATGGAAGTTGAAGAGTGAAACTTGGAGTCTACTACTAAATGTTGACAGCCCAATCTTTGAATGTGTGGACAAGAAAAAGAAATCAAGATGCTTCTCAAGCTACTGAACAAAATGAATTGAGAGGTCTTGTTGACTATTCAATTTAGCTGGTAGGACATATTGAGAATCATCCAAAGGTACTCAAGAATGACAATGCACATTAGAAGAATTCTTTTGTAAACCCAATGGGTGGTGAAGTCATTTCTCATGGCAAATTATTCATTTCAACAATTGACCTTAATGTCAATAATCCGCTTCTGAATGATATTCTGGTAATTCTATCTTCTTTGGACCATTATTCTAATCAACAGGTAATTTGAAAGATAGGAAGGGAAGTACGAGGGACTTGTGCCAAGATGAAGCTTGTTCCATATCTAACCTAGATCAAGACTTGTCGATTAGCTGAGGAAGAAGAAGTTGAAAGTGTTAGTGTGGAAATATTACATTATACACATAGAACATCCAAAAAATCTGTGTCTTCATTTTCAATAGCTTCGACTAGTTGTTAGTACATTTGTTTGACATGTATCTTGTATGTTATATTTGCAATATGTACCTTGATGACATGATGTTATAATGTGTAAAGGAATGATCTCAACTCTATTTGAGTAGTATGAATGAAAGGAAACAACTTTTTGAAAAAAAGAAGACGCATTGGCTCCATGTTGTAGTTCACAAATTTGAACATATAAATAAATATAGATCGACATGTAAATATTATGTGTGATGGATTATCATAATAGTAGAACATAAAAATTGTTGATCCATTCTCTATATAAATTTCCAAGATTTCTCCTTGTGTACCTATCAAGAAAAAGAAATCATGTAGAAGGTGAGCATGTTCTTTCAATAGACTGATCTTAAACATCGAGATAATAATAATATTTACAATAACAATGAAAATTTCAAAGTCAATTACTTATAAGTATCATGAAAATAAATAACATTAACATTTTGTGCAAGAAAATGTGAATACGTAAGAAATCAAAGGAAGAAATATATATATACTTGAGGTTTAGTTTCATTTCATTATGATAAAGAAGAGGAAAAAAAGAATTACATGTTTTAAACCATGAGAGGATAACCTTGAATTTTGTCTCTATTGTTGGATTTGGTGTTTGAAGGAAGATTTTTGAGGAGTTTGATCTATGTTTTTTATAGCAGTCATGAGCTGACTCATCTGAGTTTTTGTTTCTTAGATGGATGCGGTACGATTTATAGGATATTTTTGGTCTCATTCATTATTTTAGATATGATCTTTATTTATCAACAGTATCAATATCATGGCTTCTTGAATCCCTATTTCTCATTGCATTATTATTTGTTATTCCATGAAATTGTTGTATGGATCCTCCATCTAGGGAATATATGTGTTATAGAAGGGTTTATTGATTTTTTGGTGGACAATATGGTTGACTTTGTTTTGGTGGACATCATGGTTGACTTGTTATAGGTTAACTCATATTTGAGTCCCCATATCATACTCATGTGCATGACTTTTCTCTACTGATGTTACACATATCATTACCTGGTGGATCATGTTGAATCTCTAAGAAATTTGGTTTCTTTGTGAGGATGTCATTATTAGCATTTAATACATAAATGGAACATGCTTCATACATGACACTTCTAGTGATGATCTTTCATTGGCTAGACTATATTGACATGTATACACTTTCTTAGTGGTCTCTCTTGCATAAGTAGTATTCTTAAGAAAAATTGTTCACCTCCTTTTGAATTTACTAAACTTTTTGGATTATAACTTAACATGTTAAAGAAGGTGTATAGTTGGTTCCATTCCAGCATATTATTGTGAGGACACTTCCTTAATAGTTCAATGGAATGTTCAAAGATCCCTTCTAAATGCTCGCCATATAGTTTCTTAAATCGTCTTATTTATTATTTACATCTCAACTACTTTGCTTGGTTTGACAAAAATACTGATGGAGATAGTGAGAAGTGCAACATATAAGCTGGTAGACACTCTTGGAAGGCCTTGAATCCATTTATTTTTCTTAATTATAAGGAGAAGGTAAGAGGTGAATTCATAATATGTCATGTATCATCCTATTGAAATTGTCATAGTCTCTTGACATCAGGGAATTAATATGTGGACATTGGGTTCCTCATTGCAATGCATGATAATTGCTATTCTACACAATAATATTTGGTTTGGACTAAAGCAGCAATTGGCTTAATTATAGATTATCTTGATGCTCACCAATAGTGTGGTGTGGTATAGTCTGTCAAGGGTCAATCTACTATTGATGAATCATGTAAACTATTTTGTGGTTCCACCTTCTGAGAAAAAATATATCATCCACATTTTGATAAAGGACTATTTTCATATATTAGAAAATTATAATGAACCGTTGAATGTTTAATTTTGTTTCATAAATGCATTAGAGTTGCAAATATGAAAGAAAGATTTACCAAAAATAATAATTTTATAAGCTTTACATCCGCAAACATTCATGAATTATTCACCCAACATTAGTTAGGAAAATTAACAATTCCAAATATGAATCAAATCCCATCTAACTTATAGAAAATTAATGTTCCCAAATAGTAAAATGAAAATAAATAATAAAGAGCATAACAATATCGCCTATAATTGTACAAATCACTTGTAGCATACCCCTAGATTGATTCATGATAGACTCAATTGGATTTTAAAATCTAAATTGTTTGAAAGAAGTAATAGAATAATAAGAGAGTTGGGTTTGGTTAATTAGTAATATTACTAAGTTTTGTGATTTAAATAATAACATGGAAGAGAACCAAAGGATGGGGGAAGAGGGGGATGAGAGGAAGGCGATGGTGGCGGCGGAGCTAGAAGGGGTTCTGGGGGAGGCCGCGGGCTAGGAAACGGTCAATACAGAGACAAAGTAATAGACTGGTTAGAAGATAATCAAAAGAAGAATACAGATACGAGAGGAGGACATTATCTAGAGAATGTAGGCGTTAGGGTTACTATACCAGAAATAAGGCTTTCTTTCCAATAGTGCGAGATGAGAGGCCCAACCGGCAAAAATTATACGACCGACATTGATGACATAAGGAGCAATCCATCAGGCATCAAGCGTCCGAGAATTAGTATTGAGAATACTTCAGACAAAGAAATCCCTGAGACGGCGGAGGAGATGCAACCTGGAGGCGCGGAAGGTAGAAAGGAAGGATGGGGAGAAGGATGCTCGGGAAGGAAATCATCCTTTAGTAATGTTGTCGCTGGAGAGGATTATGTGGAACCAGATCTAAATAACTATATACTGGAATTGCTATTTGAAATATACTGGAATTATTATTTGAAGACAAACTAGATCTATCAGCAATCAAGCTAGATCATTCTGGAGGGACACCTATCCTGTCGATTGAAGAGGAAGAAGTGCAAAGACTAACACGTCCTTGGATGTACACCGTTGTAGTCTGATTGGTTGGTGCAGATTTCGATTATTTGACACTACGAGAGTGAGTCAAACTATTATGGAAAATACTGGGAACGTTTAACATTTTTGAACTTAATCTGGGCCACTATGTGATTCAACTATCTTGCAGAAAAGACTATGATATGACCATGATAGGAGGTCCATGGAAGATGTTTGGATGTTGCCAGGTGGTGTGGGATTGGTATCTAAGATTCAAACCTACTAATGAGATGTCGTCGCATATAGTGATGTGGGTACACATTATGAACTCGCCTCTACATCTCTACATGGACACCATATTGGAATATATAGGGATAGCCCTTGGAAACCTATTCAAAATTGATGAACATACACTACGATGTACACATAGTAGATTTGCTAGAATATCCATTGAAGTGGACACGACCAAGGAGCCTATAACCTCAATCATTATAAATGATTAGGAATATGAGGTTATATATGAAGTTTTTCCAACATCATGCAATTTGTGTGGTCTCATTGGACACACAGAAAAAGGACGTCCCAAGCAGAAACCAAATGATGACAATGGAGAGGAGGAGAGTAGAATTTAAGGTTACAACAACAAAAATGGCTATAAGTATGGTCAATGGCAAACACATAGATCTAGATCTAGCAATAGAAGAGCAATGAGAACATAGAATAAAGGAAATCAAAACCTAGAATTCAGAAAGCAGAATAATAGATTTGAGGGCTTATCAGAAGAGGAGGAGAACAATGGAGGAGAAGAATAGTACCGGACCAGGGAGAAAAGAATGTATTAGAAAAATCGAATGAGAAGGCAGCTAAGGTATGGTAGAAGAAGAAATCAGTAGAAAATAAATCATCATCTGTGAAAGACAAGAATGCAGCATTTGAGGACAGCACAAAGCAAATGGAAAATGCCACTAATCAGAACATGATGGAAATAATGGAGGAGCAAGTGAAGACAACAAGAGTAAATGTTGAGATGGACGAGGAAGTAGTTGATATTCATACAGTAGTGGATCCTGATACTGATGAGTTAATAGAGGAATTGATAGCTGAATCAATAGGGAAACAAAGGGAAACTATGATAGGAAACACTGGACAGGAAAATGAACAACCTATAATAGACCCGTTGGGTATGACTATGGGTCCACGTTCAACCCCTTCAACCAGTAGAAAGATCAAAGGGAGTCGTATGAAGATGAATGATTAGAAGAACTCCACTCCTTATACACAAAGACGATGAAGTCAAAGACTAAATCAAGAAGAAGACGACATTGGGGCACAAGAACATGAATTGTAGGAGGAAGAACTGCCCAAAATATCAGTTAACTCTGGTTTTCTTGCCTGGTTTAAACCATCAACTAATTTAATTTAATGATCAATACACTCTACTGGAATGTTAGAGGTATAGACAATGATGACACTTGTAGAGTTCTAAGGGAACTGGTTCATATCCACAAACCTAAGATGGTAGCTATTGTAGAACCGAGAAACAGTGGCACTCAAGCCATTAACACTATTAAATCCCTAGGTTTCTTGCACTCACACATAGTAGAAGCAAGAGGGTTTGCAGGAGACATTTGGCTTTGTTGGAAAGAACACGATTGTAAGATTGATATCATTAACTACTATAGGCAGTTCATGACCTACATAGTGAATGGGGACACATTCATTACTGTGGATTATGCAAACCCACATATCCAAGAGAGGAAACTTCTACAGAAACATCTTATTTATATGGGATAGCATTTCACTACTCCTTGGATCCTCCAAGGAGATTTTAATACCACACTCAGGCCAAATGAGAAAAGTGGTGGGAAAAAATACAACTACATAGAAGTTGTGGTGTTTGCTGACACATTGTTAGCCGCTAACTTGGTGGATCTTGGGTTTTTAGGTATGTAATTCACGTTTAAAGATGGTGTCTTGCAGGAAAGGCTTGATAGAGCAGTGGCTAACACAACCTTTGTCAATGAAAAATCATATTTCTTGATGATTATATTCCCAAGGCCTTCTCGGACCACTGCCCCTTGCTTATAAAATCTAGAAGGCATGACTCTCACAAAGGTAGATTCAAAGGTAAATAATATTGGAATGATAATGAAGATTTTCAAAATATGTTAAACGCTCATTGGGACTAGAATTTGGATTTCCCTGAAGCTCTTCTTTAGGTCAAAAGGCACATCAATAAGTGGGAGTCGGAGTATGCCTGAAAGTTGAGAAGAAACAAATATAGGCTTCTCAATAATATTATTATGCTACAGACCAGTCTCACTGAACAATATGATAGTATCTTAGACAAACTGTGTATTTCTATGCAGGTGGAGCTTGCGGAAGTCTTTAAGAAAGAGGAAGAGGAGTGGAAACTCAAAAGCCTTGTTAATTGGCTAAAAAATGGTGATGATAATATGACGTTTTATCAAACTTATGTCAAGAAAAGGAGGATGGGTCTTACTATTGACACCCTGAAGAATAGCTCGGATGAATGGGTCATTAATGAGAAAGAACTAGAAAATATGGTGGTGGATTACTTCAAAAACATCTTTGCGGAACCATGTAATCAAAGAACTGTTACCACCACTGATATCCCAATGAGATTCAACATAATACAAACTATTGATAAGCTTAAGCTAGGAGTTGAGCCAACTATCGAAGAGGTGTTGGTTCAATTAAAGGAAACATGCCCTTATAAAGCGGTAGGTCTGGATGGCATCACTAGACTTTTTATGTTAAAGAACTGGGACACGGTTAAGGCATCACTAATGAATACTATTGCAAATGTTATCAAAGGTGAGGCCCTTCCCATAGAGATGTGTAATGCTTTAATTGTCCTCCTCCCAAAAATTCCCAAGCCTGAGAGATGCAATCAACTAAGACCGATATCTTTGAACAATATATGTCTGAAATTGTGCTCCAAAGTTATAGTAGAGAGATTAAAGAGTATCATCTCTATTTGGATATCCCCAGAACAAAGTGGCTTCATCCCTGGTCGTCAGATAACGGATAACATTGCGGTGGTGCAAGAAGTTATTCATAATATGCAGAAGATAAATGAAGCAAAGGTCACGGCTATTAAGATCAATTTATCTAAATCCTATGACATGATGTCATGGTCTTTCAGTGAAGATACTTTATCTAAAATGGACATATCCAGAAACATTACTAAGTACATCCTGAACTCTATTAATTCTGGCACTACTTCTATTATATGGAAAGGAAAAACTCACCCTACTTTCAAGGCGATGAGGGGACTAAGACAAGGGGACCCTTTGTCCCCTTACCTTTTTTGCTTTGCATTAAGAGGCTAAGTCAGATAATTCAAGATAACATTAATGCATGAAGCTTGAGGCCTATTAAGCTATCGACAGAGGGTCCTAAAGTAGCATATGTGCTTTGCATATGATCTAATCATGTTTGGTAAAGTGACACAAGGAAATATGAAGGCTATCTTAAAATGATTTAACAAATTCAAGGTTGTCTCAGGTCAAACTATTTCCATTCAAAAAACCCACATCTTCTTTGCTAGTACAGTCAGTAGAGGTGAAAGATGGGGAATCTGCAGGATCAGTCAATTCACTAAAACCGATGATCTAGGGAGGTATTTTGGGTTTCCTCTTATTCATAAAAGAGTGGATAAATATACTTATGAAGATGTGCTCAGAAGAGTGTCCAGTAAAATCAACTCATGGTTGGTGAGATGTTTGTCTATGGCTGGAAGAGTGTGCCTTGCCAAGGCGACACTTTCAACCATTCCTACGTATGCTATGCAAACATCCAAGCTGCCGGTTGGCCTATGTGATTGTATTGATGCTATTAGAAGGAAATTCATATGGGGGTGGCCATAACAAAAAACCGATATCCTTGGTATCTTGGGATAAAGTGACCAGTAAGCCAGAAAATGGGTGTCTGGGAGTGAAAACGATGAGAACTTGGAATAAAGACTTACTGTTAAAAAATACTTGGGAAGTGGCTACTCGAAGAAAGACCTTTTGGTGCAAGTTGATGAGAAAGAAATATGACTCTTGCATGGAGTCAAAACCACTATTTGGATCTTGCTTATGTAGAGCTATGCTGGAGGGAAAGACATTTATGAACAACAGTTGCAACTCTATAATCATGAATGGCAAAAGCACTAACTTCTGGCATGACCGTTGGTTGAAGAATGGAGATATACTTATAGACAAAGTAATTAATCCCATCCAACCTGATCTGGATGATCTACTGGTCATCAGCCTTGCATTGGAAAATGGAGATTAGGATACACATTTTCTTAATGATTGGTTTGATGGGACACTATCATAGCTATTTGGCAACCTGACCTTCCTGTTAATACTGAGACTGAATATATCAAAGCCTGGTCACATACGGATATTGGTATGTTCTCGACCAAATCAATGTATAAAATTTTAAAAAATGATACAGAGAATGGACAACAAGGAGAATGGTAAGCCATATGGAATGCCAAGGTGCCGACTAAAACTAATATGTTTACCTGGCTTCTAAGCCACAATGCCATCCTTACCAATCTACATAGAACATAGAGACATATGACTACCGAGGATACCTGTCCATGCTACAAAGCTACTGCTGAAAGCAGCATTCATGCACTTCAGGATTGTCCTCACATTAGAGGAATTTGGAATGTGGTGTTTGATAACAAATTCCCTCCCAATTTTTTGACCATTAACTCAACGGCTACACGGGTGAACACCAATCTAAAAAATAGAAAGAGCAAGGAGGCTTTTATGATCGGGTGCCACTACATCTGGACTAATAGAAATTCATTTGTTTTCAATAGTGTGGAAAGGTCGCTACAGCACCAAGCTACCTATATC
Organism: Alisma plantago-aquatica; assembly: GCA_963693085.1. Classification (NCBI taxonomy): domain Eukaryota; kingdom Viridiplantae; phylum Streptophyta; class Magnoliopsida; order Alismatales; family Alismataceae; genus Alisma; species Alisma plantago-aquatica. The sequence goes on along the minus strand of OY856415.1, from coordinate 175,871,719 downwards.
AAGAAGACTGTAGAGCATTTTAATCTCACTTGGAAAGCCAACATGAAGAACAATAGACTGGAAAGATAGAGTAGGTGGATTCACCCTCATGAAGGTCAGATCAAAATGAATGGTGATGTAGCAGTTAAGGAGAAGGTGGGCACTTGTGTTGTGGTTTCTAGAGATGAGAATAGCATTTGGGTGTTTGGAAAATGCTGTAAAATTGGGGTCAAAGATGCTTTATAAGGGGAGATCCTAGCCATCCTAGAAGCAGCTAAAATTTCCAATGAAAAGTCCATCACCAATCTACAGATTGAAACTTTATGAAAGAATGTTGTTATGATAGTCATTGGTGAAGTAGATAACTACCCTCGGTTTGCCAAAATAATTATGAGAATTAGGAGGTTATGGATGAACAACTGGTTTTTATCACATATTACAAGGGAGAAGAATATTGTTGCAGACAAATTGGCTAAGCACCACCAAAAACAAAATCAGTCTATTATGCACTATGTAAGACCCCATGATTCGTTAGGACAATTACTTCTGAATGATTGTAATGGCATTAGTACTACCATGTTTAATTCAGTTCATGATAAATATCAGTGTAATTCTATTATTTTTTCATCTCGTAAGAGGAGGGTGGGATGAATAAGAAAAAAAGAATAACATGGAAATTACAAATTCAAGTAGATGACATTAACAAGGACATCTTAAATGCCTAATATTATATTAGAGCATGTAAACAAAGAGTAGATGAAAAATCTATCTACAATATTTATATTTAAATATATAATTCTTACTTGAATTAAAAAACTACCATATAATGTTTATCCATATTCATAATACAAATAAACAATACAAATTACATCTATCTCTCTCACAATCACATGGTATATGAGGCTTAGGTCTCTTTTAGGAATAGGAAGGCAACAAATTTTCACACATCCATCATAAGGTCTAGATGATAATCCCCCAACCCTTTAGAAAATGGTCATCAGGGACTAGATCTCCTATCCCAACATCATCATCAAGATCCACTTTGAATGTCATGGAGGAAATCACCACGTAGGATGTTTGTCTATGTTGTCTAAAAATAGTGATTTTGACATCTGCAACTCATCCAAGTGTCCCTATTTCATCATCACACACCCTCACATCATCATTGGAGCATTTCCTTTAACTTACCTCTTCTGACTCATATTCATTTTCTCGACAGTGGCATCATATAGGCTTGAACATTACAAGTCTACTAACATACATTTTGTTCTAGGATTACTACAAAACCCACCTCAATGCCAGTAGACAGAACATGTCACCTGAACAACACAACACTTCAATTTCTAGGGCCAAAGATCAATGTGATGGTAGTAGACATGACATACCTCAACCCAACATGACAAGCTTAAGGTTAGATGTGTTGATCATCATGGACACCAACAACAAATCATGTTTTCTATAGGACACAAACTGTTCTGGCTTAAATGGTTTATCTTCTAAGGTTTGAAACAAAACACATTCTATATTTCTCCAAGCACGACGTTTCTACTCTAGTATATATCATGTTTATGAATTACACATCATTTCTAGTGCTATTAATATACTTTTCACCTAGAAGAATAATAAAGGAAGCCATCATTCTCTCATCTTCTAGTTTAGAACATTGTCATTACATGTACAAAAGTAGATGGAGGAACAATCAATATACTTGTAATGAATGTTATCTTTTCACATAATAGTAACATGATGCCATTGGGAAGAACATGATATCAACCTCCTATATTCTCAATGGAACTCCAAGAAACCCCAAATAGACGACATAAATCATCAACTCTAGTGAAACAAGGTGTTCTAAGATAATCTCCAACTTGTGTACTCCACACAATTTTCTAGAATGCAAAAGATGCCAATGAAGATGTATAATCTAGATTGAGAAGAGGAAACAAATACTATAACAATATTTTGGGTAGGTATATTGCATCAAAACAATTTGAATAGTTTACTTGCTTTCTCCATGGGTTTATTCAAGCTTTAGTAGAACCAAAATTATATGGATTTCAACAAATTTCTTTTTGACCTTCATAAAAAATTTCAGTGATTCGTACATCAAATGCAATAAGTAAAAAACATTTGACCATGACGAAGACATATTTGTTTGTCTCATGAGCCTTCCCCAAGAAAAGATCCTCATTGGTCTCACAATATTTCAAGAAGATCCTAAAATATAGAGCACTAACATCTAATATTCAACATGTTAATTATATCATGATGGTAAAGAAGGTGAATGCTTTTCTTCTAGGCACAAAATCAACCTACATGTATCCATTGGGTAAAAAGGAAACTACAAGGAAACATGCTACAAGATCCATGGATATTTTGTCTAGTTTTCACAACCTATATAGCTCAATTGTGTTGTGGATGCTTGGAACAACCCCAAGTTTAGAGATGAACTTCTTGGTCCATACAACCTCCTTTGCTACATTCGATATAGCAATATACTTGGCCTTTATTGTAGAATTAAAAACTATCTCTTGTGTGGAACTCTTCCAGCTTACATATCCATTGTTGAGGAAAAACAAAAATCCTGATTGTGATTTGTAATCATCTTTGCCAACTTTGAAGCTTTCGTTGGTGGAACCCTTTACCACCTGTTGACTCAAGGTCAATTAGGTCAATGTTGACTCACGTCTAAATTGACTAAACCCGTGTTTTGATGATGAATAACCATTCCACATATTAGTGTCTAATGCCTCTACTTGAGTGTTTTCAGATTAGGTATAGACACACTCCAATTGCCCTAACTTGCGCATATCAAATTGGAGAAAAGACAAGTCAAAGTCATACAAGTGCACATTTTTGTAATATGATGTATATCCTTTAGAATCATGTTGTAAATCACTTGTAATGATTGTATGACTTGTAATTAAGCTTAGAAAAATATCAGGAGCACTTAGATCGAAATTTAGAACACTTTAGATGCATCTTTGAAAATCAATTACAGGCACTTGGTCGATTTTCTGAAGATTGCATCGGTCGAGTTGTGTTTACATAGAACTCGACCGATGGAGTAAACAGACCAATTCGATTTTCATTGATCGGTCGAGTTTCCCCAGGACAAACTCGACCGATGGTCTGAATATCGGATTTGTCTTTTACTCTATCAGTCGAGTTACACTTATAGAAACTCAATCGATTACACTGTACGGAAAAGTGCAGAAAAGTGTTTCTAACCGTTGTGGAGTTGCAACAAGTGAAAATTGATCCGTTGCAAGCCACAAAATGGCTAGTTTTCATTCACAAGTGTTCCCAAAGGCTAAGAGGCATCCCCAGCTATAAATAGGACCCCTTGGGCTGCATTCCAAGGTTGAGCATTCACTATGAAGGTTCCTATTCTATAGTTGAGTGATCCTACAGCCTCCTCTCTCTCTAAGCATAATCACTTGCTACATCCATTAGAGTGAGTAGGAAATCTGTAAGAGAACTAGTCCTACATGTATATGTTGTGAGGCTCTCACTTCCACCACCTCCTTTCTATCATTTCAAGCATGAAGATGAAGGTTCTCTCTCTTGTCCAAGAGAGGTGAAGAAGAACAAGGGAAGGCATCCCTTGGTGAAGATCAAGGCTGAAGACTTGGAGCTAGAGTGGGTAAGTCCTTGGAGAAGGAAGAAGACACAAGCTCAAGTGGGTAAGACCTTGGTGGAAGAAGCTTCTCCGAGTGAAGGTGAAGTCAAAGGCGGAAGATCCAAGAAGAGTGGGTAATTCCTACAAGGTCGAAGACTTGTGCAAGAGTGGGTAAGTCCTTAGAGAAGGCGGAAGACTCTTGCAAAGGGGGTAAGTCCTTGGTAAGGTTGAAGACTCTTTGTATTGGATAGGTAAGTCCTTTGTTGGGTCATATATTGTATGTCTTATGAATGAATATAAGAGTGCAAATTGTTTGAAGTCCTAGAGGTTGACCTCTCTAGGAAAGTGGACTGACACACTTCTAGTTTGAAGTGTGGAACCACTCTAAATAGCTTGTCTACATGTGTATGTTCAATCTCTCTCATCCTTGCTATGCATGTTTTATTTGCACTCAAATTACCCATTTAGCAACCTTATATTGTGATTTATCTTGAAGGTTTAATGAATTTTGTTTAAGTGCTTTCAGCTCTATTCACCCCCCTCTAGAGCATCTAAGTCACCCATCTAGGATCCAACAAGTGGTATCAGAGCGGGTCTTCTCCAAGCATACTTCAACAAGTAGGAGAAGATGGGTGACTATCAAGGAGGGAGATTCTCGACCAGCCTTCCAATCTTTGATGGGAGCAATTTCCTCTATTGGAGAAGAAGGCTGCAATTCTACATCCAAGGATTAAGTCTTGAGATGTGGCAAATGGTGAACATCCCATACATGCTACCAAGGACAAGGATTGAAGAATGGGATGATGCCACCTTGAAGAAAGCCACCTTGAATGCTAGAGCCATGAACATCCTATATGCCTCCATGACCCCCACCGAGTTCAACCAGATTTCTTCTTGTGAAACAACCTATGAGGTATGGAGAAAGCTTTGCATCACTTATGAAGGGACAAATCAAGTGAAGGAAAGCAAAGTCTACATGCTCAAAGGGCTGCTTGAGAACTTCAAGATGTGAAAGGAGGAGAGCATAGCCAACATGTACTGAAGGATCAACACCATTGTGAATGGTCTTGCTATTCTAGGTCATCCTATGTCTAGTGGAGAGATCAACGTAAAGATCCTTAGAACTCTTCCCAAGAGGTGGGAATCCAAGGTGACTTCCATTGAACAAGCAAGGTCACTTAGGGATATTCCTATTGAAGAGCTCATTGGAAATCTACAAGCACATGAAGCCACACTTGACAAGAGGGAGGAAGTAGAAAGACAAGAGAAGAAAGAGCTAAAGAGAATGAAGAAGGTTGAAATGAAGGCTCAAATTGAAGCTATCATGGAACAAGTCTCTCCATCCTTTCAAGCTAAAGAAGATGCCATGTACTCCAAGGGAAGAGTCTACAAAGGCAAGTCCTCCTCCATCCGGTGCTTCACATGTGGAAAGAAGGGTCACTACAAGGAAGATTGCCCACAAGGCAAAAAGACCCATCTTCACAAGAAGAAATGGAAATCAAGCTCAAGTGGCTCCTCCAACTCAAGCTCAAGTGAAAATTCAAGTGAAGGATCAAGATCAAGCTCTAGTGATGAAGGAGAATGCCATTTTGCTCTTGTAGCATCAACAAGTGAAGACTCAAGTGAGGTAAATCTAGACTCTTTAGATAAAGAATCTTTGATTGATCTTATTCATGATATTTGTGCCTCTCTTAAGTCTTCTCAAAAGAAAAGGAAAAAGCTTGCTAGAATTGTTGATAAGTTGCATGTAGAATTAAATGATATTGAACATGCTAATTCTTGCTTGCTTGATAAAAATGATTGTCTTAGTCAAGTAGATTCTCTCAAACTTAAAAATGCTAATTTTCTTGATAAGATTAGATTTCTAGAAGCTCAACCTCTCATGCCTAGTTCTAGTGAAGAGCATACTTTAATTGTTGATTCTCTCATGCATGATATTGATGTTCTTAAATCTAAAAACAAGGACAAAGATTTTTTTTTGCATGAATTAGAAATATAAAATGCCTCCTTGCTTGCTAAAATCAATGGGCATGAATCTTTCTCTAATTCTACTAGTAGAGAGAATGATGTTGCTGCTCTTCACATTAATAGAGATTCTTATTTAACTAAAACTCTTTTCTTAGAAAATGATCTTTTACATGCTAGAGATAATATCAATAATTTGTCTTCTACTATTGCTTCTCTTAAGCATGATAATGATAGTTTAAGATTTTCTTTGCAAAGATTCTTAGTTGGTAAAAAAAGTCTTGATGACATCTTACTCCATTCTACTAAACAAATTGGTAGACATGGTTTGGGATATGATAGTAGTTAAGGGAACAATAAAGATAAAGGACCTCCAATCTTCCATGGAGAATCCTCTAGTTCCAAGACTATGGGAACATGCAACTATTGCAATGATATTGGTCATTATTCTACTTGTTGTCCTTTTAGGAAAGCACCCAAGAGCAATAGGACTTGGGTTCCTAAACTAACCTCTCTGGACCCAAAAATATGATTGGGGACCATTTCATCTTTCTTCTTGTAGGTACTTGAAAATGGACTGACTTGAGATATTGAATTGCAAATTGAATTCTCAATCCACATGAAAGAAGAAAGGTTAGATGTGCAGAGGGTGACAACAAGTGGAAAAGCAATGGTAAGCACAAAGGTAATGGTTTTATTGCTTGTAATCATTTCTAACTTGTTTTTGTCAAGTTAGTGTGCACTATACACATGGTTTTTGAGTCAAAAGTGGTATTTTGTGATTCTCTTCACACTCTTGCTCAAAAACTGTTTCTAATGCTTCTATAGTGCATTACTAACTTACTTAGACATGTTTGGATATGGTTTTTTTATTTAGCATGCCTTTGAATATGTTTTTATGAAATATATGTGTTTTTTGACAGCTGCTCTGTCGGTCGAGTTTTCCCTATTGAAACTCGACCGATGGGTACCATGGGTGTTGCCAACAGCGGTCATTCGGTCGAGTTGTCAATGCACAGAACTTGACCGATTACACTGTGCACTATATATACATTTGGCTTATTGAATGAGAATTTCCCTCTCAAGTAGATTTTCTCAACAAATAGCCTTATTCTTTGGCACTCTCATTTGGTACCTTTATATATGCATATTTCCATGTTCTAAATTGCCTATCTTTCATACAACTCTATCTCTCTAATTGCTCTAAATTGATATATCTATATCTTGCAATTACTTGCTTTGAGTTGTTTTGCAGGTTTTGATGATGATCTCTTTGGATCTCTTGGTTGTGACTAAAATCGCTTCCGTTGTTCTCTAACTTGCTACATCTATCTAGGTGTATATCTTGTTTTGATACAACCTTGAGGTTCATAGGGGTAATCATCTTATGGTAAGGATGCATATCTAGTGAGTTATATCCTTTCATGCTTCTTAAATTGCATATCTTTTTGTTTGGATATATCTCTTCATCTACTCATAGCTTGCTTTATCTTGTGGTATCTCTTGCTATGATCTAGATCCTTAAAAATATTCTTGATGGATGTCATTACATCCCACTTTTCATATTACATGAGCGGATGCATTTTACTCAATGAGGGCGTCACAATATGTTGATCATGCAATTTAAGTAAATGAAAAAATTTGCATTGGTCCAAAACTAATTCATGCATAGTTTTTGGTAAGAGAAAACTACATCATAATCATCTATGAGATCTTATCTAATAGATAACATGACAATAATAAGGAAAATGTTATCTAAATCTCTGGATAATATTGGTAAATGGCACCCCACCACACAAATGTTGAAGATCTCCTAGTCTTGATTTCCCTTTTTATCATTCACTTTCTCCAAGTCTTGCCGACATCTCATCCCCAGCCATGAAAAACAAACATCACATCTGTAAGAGGTATTTGGTACTTTATATGACATAAAGATAAATATGACTTGACATCAGTAAAAATGACATGAAATAACTTGAGATAAACTTGAACAATATTTTTCTTAAGCAATTCATGATTCATTAATGACATGAAGAATTGAACAGTAAGTATATACATCCCTCTATGATGCCCAATTAGGAGAACAATATTGCTAGGAAATCCCTTTATGCTAGGAAAGCCATTGATGATTCCTTGAGTTCCATGATTCAGGAGCATATAAAAACTAATTCAAATCTATTTATCTTATCATTGAATTTAATATTAACATTAACATTAACATGTCCTTGAAATTTAACATGATGGGATTTCTACCTTTGAATCATAATGGTATTTCTCCATCATAAACCATTTTAGGGTTTTCCCTTATCGAGCTTGTTTCATTAACCTTAATTCATAACCTATAATCATAATAAGGGTTTTACCATAGTATATAAGTAATCAACCAATAAAATAATGATAAATATACATGATGTCTTCTGTGAGAAAGCATTTCCTAATTCATAAAATCATTTGTGGTGCATAATTATAAATAACAATAAATAAACCCAAGTACTTGTGCCAAAAATTCATGACCTACTTACCTAGAGTAGATCACATTAACATCAAATCCTCTCACTTGATTGAGCCTCTAATCACAAGTATTTTTTATTAAAATCATAAATTGTATGTGAATTCATAGCCCTAAAAACCTAATTTCGTTCTTTGATTTATTGAAGTACTTGAATGTGGAAAACAAAATTAAAGAACAAGATAAATTGATAAAGAATCAAAAGAACTTTTCCACAAATAATTTTCCATCATTGTTTGAGGTCATATGCAAAGTTATGCATTTTTCAAGATGGACCATTCAAAGTAAGGAAAACTTTATTGTGGCATCATTTAAATTTTGATTAAAGCCGATGTAAATGAAACATAGAAGTACCAAAATACCTTAGGCACACGTTACATTCAATTAAATCAACAAGCGTCAAAATAGTCATTTACTCACAACTCAAACTCTTGAAGCTGATAAACACATATTTGGGTGAAAACCATGAATTGCCCTTGTAACTAAAATCATTCGTTCAATGTGGCAGGGGCACCACACTCTTCTCATGGTTGGGTTTCTTCCCCTCAGATCCATGGCATGAGGTGTCATCCCTCGAGATTCAAACTCTGATCAAAACTCGAGCAACATCACCTTTCTCAAGATGTGAAGGCTACCGGAGCTTCCCCCACAAGGCGTTGAGCCAACATGTGGGCTTGGTCTACCTTGGAGCACCAACACCGCTTGTTCATGGCCAAAGGAGTAGTCCAGGAACAAAAACTTGAAAAACATAATAAAGATGGCACAAAAATGAGAGGGGTGGGTTCGTGAGATCAAACCAAAGATAATCATAGCAAAGATGTGAGGAAAAAGTACCATTGCATCTTGGTTTGTCAGAGAACAACAAAAATAGAGGAACACCAGTCAGGAACAAGACCTCTCATGAACTATGAAAAAACATCTAGTATGGATGGGAAAACTATCGTGAAGGTAGAACAAGTATAGTGATGATGTTTCTATGGTCAAAGGGAGCATGCGACCAAAGCCTACCATAGACAAAATGATGATCTATAGGACCTAACAGTAGGGGAAAACACATGACATGTTGGAGGTATTGAAAGCAAGATGGAGGTTTTTGGATTCTTACTAAGAACTCAATTGAGCCAGAGGGGATGGCAATGGTTGATACTAGCCAGTGGTTGCCAGAGATGCAACCTGAGTAGGTCATGGGGTTTAAGGGCTAATAAGGTGAAATTGGTAGAACATAAGGGGCCAATAGGGAATGAAGTTGCTCTTGATGGCCAGAAATGGAAATGAAGGGTGCCGGGGTGGTGACTATGAGTTCACTGTGGAGAGAAGGTGCAAGTCCCAAATGGGAGTTTTCCACATAGTGTGAGATAGAAGGAGAGTGAGGGATCATTTGCTTTTGGAGAGGAAGATGAATTCAACGATAGAGAATCTCATGAAACAGAGCATCAATGAGGGAGAGCGGGATTGAGAAAGAAAATCACCTTGATTGGGATTAGTGTTGCAAGAATAAAGAAGGAAGAGGATGACTTAGTAGGTATCAAATCATGATTAATTAAACATTGGTCATTGGATCGTGTGAAGAGGAATGAAGGTAAATGAATGTTACCCATGTCCAAATAAAATCTAAAACTTTATTGTATTCATTGCATTTAATGTATTTTCCATAAAATCATAGTCAAACTTTAGGGAAAACTTCCCAATTCATTTAGGGGTTCAAACATGGTCAAAATGAACCCAAATATTGACCACATGGCCAACAAGTGGTCTAGATTATTAGTATGTCCTTAGATTTACATCTTGTCTATTATCTCCATTAATGCATTAAAAGCCTATCTTTAATTATGTACATAAATATTGAAATAATGTATACTACCTTTCCATATTTGTCCCTTTGAATTCAAAATTGAGATGATTAATGAGTATCCTTCTCAAGGTCCCTTTTTATGCTTGAATACTTTCTTGGAGCAGAAAGAAAAAAGGAAAGGGAAACTAATGGTACATCAATTTGAATTAATTGAAATTCATAATGCACATGTGAAAGGGGAAAAGTATTTTGAGTCACTTTTTATTCTTCTCACTTCATTAACCTCCATGAAATTTCATTTCATGATCTGTTGCATTAAGTACCTGAATTTTTTTATTTAGGTAAAAACAGATTTTAAAGATTAAATTAGTTTTAAAAATTAAGGTGTTACAGATGTCCAGTGAGCCTCACCTGGATCTAACAAATATTTTCTCCTCATGCTCAAAGCATATGAGACATCATTACGGATACACAACTTTTCATAAATGATAGATCCAATTGCAAATGCACATGGAATCTTACTCATGTGTTCCCTTTCTTCACAAGAACTAGGACATTGAGCTTTAGAGATGGCAACTTGATGACTGAATATTCCTCCCAATTTTACTTGCATTATTAGTCAAATTTAGCAATCATATAGCTTAGTTTCACTAAGAATAGATTTGTTTCAATCTACTTAGGGTTTTATGTTAATTTGTAGGTATTTGATACTTTTCTTGACTCCTTTTGCTAGTTTTGAATTCTATCACTATGAAGCAAGGTTGCCTAGGGGTATTGCTTGTATCTGAGGAAAAATTTAACCCATCAATCAACCTGCTAATTGACCTCAAAAATATCAAGAAATCAAGACATCCATGAGCTCAACACTCAGACTCATCGATGATCAAGGTCAGCAAGCCCATTCATCTCACTCTCCCTTGGCATCAACGGGCTATAGCTGATAATCAAATGTAGCCACCAACTTACTATGTCAACACTCTAGTCCATGACTATGAGACTAAAAGACCCATCAATCGATAGAAAGTGATCAACATTGATGGACAGTGGTCGCCAACCACAACACTAAAAATAGGCCCCAAACACAATAAATCAAATCATTTCAAAATTCTAGAGAAAAAAATGTCGAAAGGCTACCGATGAGATCATAGATTATCAACATAGCGAGTTCTATCGACATCTGCAACTCTAAAGCCATCGACCTCTTTCTCTAAGGCAATCAATCTCTTTCGGAGCTATTGTCCATTCCCCTACTTGATCTGCAAGTCATGTTTAATACATGTAGGAGTGAGAAGGAAAGAAGCTTGCCATTGCACACCACACCAAGAAGCTTCTATTACCATCATGACCATGATGGTGTCCTCTTCCTCTTCTAGTGATACTCATATCGCTATGTTAAGGGATTAGTCTTTTCACTGGGTTGTGGGGGCTAGCCCCACCACCCATTTCTTGCAATTTCATTCATGTTCCAACTCTTGTGTCAACTCATGTAATTCATAGCTAATCATTTATCGCATGTCTTGTCAGTTGATCACCCACTTTGTGTGATGTATTATAATCTTATACCACAAGAACTTCAACATTTAAGATTTGAATACCGATTAGCTTTGGTTGACACCCTGACGAGAAATTCTGATTGAAATTTTTTGGAGTAGTGGATATAGGATCTGTAAGTAATGAGACATCAAGCTTACACCTGTATCTACTCATGCACATTTCTGAAGATGAACGAATAAACTTGGATAAATCAAATTATATTCATACTTGTTAGGATTTGAATGACTGTGCATATTCAAGTAGTGGTGTTGAAACCCAGTTCCACCGTACTTTTTCCATCTATTGATAACTAGAACCTTAATGTAGCTCTTTTTATTCTTGCAACCTTAGATTAATCAAACCAATCTCAACTTTTGTGATGAATACTAGTTTGTGGATGCTAGTTTGATTAGATATTTCTTAAAAATGTTGTCCCTTGGGATTCAATCCTCAACTCTACTATAATAAGATCTGTCTGCTTGCGGATGGCATTACTGCACTTTGGTTTTGGTAAACTGTAGGGATTCCATTCCTTGTAAATTTGTGCACTAATTTCCACATCTGGTGTCATTATTAGGGACAACATAATTTTTTTATCTTTATAATTGACTTGGATTAGTTAGGAATATTCTTATTCTAGTGGATTCTATTACATATCATCTTGAATAAAAATTATCTACAAACCATGTGAATGTAGTATGTCTAATTTTAGCCCTTCTTATTCTTGCAACCTTAAATTAATCAAACCAATCTCAACTTTTGTGATAAATACTAGTTTGTGGAATGCTAGTTTGATTAGATATTTCTTAAAAATGTTGTCCATTAGGATTCAATCCTCAACTTTACTATAATAAGATTTATCCGCTTGCAGATGGCATTATTGCACTTTGATTTTGGTAAGCTCTAGGGATTCCATCCTAATAAATGTGTGTGCTAATTTCCACATTTGGTGTCATTATTGGGGACAACATAATTTTTTTATCTTTATAATTGACTTGGATTAGTTAGGAATTTTCTTTTTCCAATTGATTCTATTACATATCATCTTGAATAAAAATTATCTACAAACCATGTGAATCTAGTATGTCTTATTTTAGTTGGAATTCTCATGCATGCAATGCTCCTATAGATTTGATTCACTAACTCCCCTTGATCTTGAGATTGAAAGAACATTTCACAGGAACCTTCATGAATAAAGAGCCAGGATGAACGACAAGGAGGTAAACTGCCGGGTGCAAGTAACCCTGAATGCATATGAGGAGAGACTCATGGCTGAAGCTAGAGATATTATACAAGATGAGAAACAAGTAGCCATAGAAGTTGAGAGAGAGAGAGAGAACTATGAGAGTTCTCCATCCTAAAGGCTACATATATACACAACCCCGTCGTCCAACCTTCCATCCGAGATCGGAACATCGAGATCATGTAAACCCCTGACCTGGGTTTTGGGATAACCTAGAATCTTTTCCTATGTAAGTTTCTTAAAACCTTTTCTTAATCTTTTGAAATGTAATTAAGACTTGGGGAGAGTTTATTTTTCAATATTGAACTTATTTGCAGATTGTTTGTGGCTTATATTATAACTTTGGTAAGAATTGCAATTTACCCAAATAAGGTTTTTATGTGCAAATTATCACCTCTAGAATTTCCTTCTCTCTCTTAGCATTAACTAAAGGAAAGAGAAAGAAGGGGGAACCTTGTTTGAGTCATGGTTGAATGATAACACTCGTTGTGGTGACAGAACCAAAGAAGTGTTGAGTGTTTTTGAACCATAGATGATGTTTTGTCGAGCTATGAAGTGTATATGGGAGTTGTTATTGGCTTTAAGTCATAGAGGAGGTCCCATATCAGTTTGTTAAACTTTGAAAGTGTTCATTACTAGCTAATCACATCAAGTATGTGAAGCCTATTAGTTTACATGTTCCTTGCAAAAGTAGTATCAATTTATGCATAAAGTAATATTGGGTTGTGATATCTTGTCAAGGAAGATACCCAATGGCCGATATCTTATCTATGGATTATCCTCAAGATTTTTGCTTGAAAAGATAATTATGGATGCATGAAGCCACCATGCATGGAGACATGTAACTTAATTTCACATGGTGATGACACCTGATACATAATCTCTCTCTTGAACCTCAACTATATAAGCCTCTCTTTTCACCTCCTAATAAAGCTTTGGGCTCCTTTACCATAACTTGCTTGATGAATGATCCTTGGAGCTCAAGGATCAAAGGGAAGGATGAGTAAATTTTCCAAGCAAAGTCATGATAATATTCAACCTTTGAAAGACTATGCTTCTCAAATCATGACTCTTTACTTTCCTTCTTTCTTCACCAAGTTACTTATTCAGATATATTCTTTCATATAGAAGTGTTGTGATCGAGTCTTGGACTTTTGATAAGTCATATTCAACCATGGGAACATGGATCTTTGAAGCTTGAAGCTCTTGTGTTGATCTTGAGGTGGGTTATATAACTTGAACCCAATTTTATTATTATTCATCTTCTATCAAGCAATACTTGGTGATTGCTTTTCTATTTCAACTTTTCTTATTTTAATGATGGTTCTATGAGCTCTAATGGATGTATGGGGCTGTTTTCCATGAACTAGATTAGTTATAGAGGAAGAGTTTGAGCTTGAATATGATGAAACTGATATGCACAAACAGATATTGGTTTGTGAAAACCCTAACTCCATACAAGGGTATAGGCATGGAAACTAATACACATGAACTCCTACCCCTTTTGGTTTGTTATATGAGTAGAAATACTATCCTTTCAATTGTCTAACCTATCATCTATGACTAAGAATAGGATAGCCTGATATCTAGAAGATAGCCAAGTCGATAAACATACTTGCACCATCACATGGATGGCCGACATGACATGTAATACTCTAAAATTAAATGTTGTTGTTAGGAAGATTTGTTAGATGATCTAAAAATGATATGATTCAAAGATGCTAGCATGTCATGATTAAGAGAATGTGTTGTAAGATGGAGTATTAAATTATGTTGACTTAGTTAAGTGTAGAGGCCGATATGACCAACCTTAACCCTAAATTGATACATTCACAATCTGACACCCCTCTAGCCCGACACATCATGTGAAGATGGGGGAATTACACTCTTTGAAGCCTTGGCCGATACACCAAGTAATGGTGAGGTCAATATGTGAAAGAAACTAATGTGTTGATAAGGGTTCACCCTAAACAACCCCAAAACTCTAAAGATCGATACACTAATTGATGGTGTGGTCGATACACTAATTAATTGAGTGGCTGATATACAAAGTAATAGTGTGGATGACACAAAATAATACACTATGGCTGATACCCTAAGTGTTAGTGTGGATGATACCCTAATGTGAGGTCAAGTTGTGATACCTAAGTGAGGTAAAATATTTTGCTAATTATGTAGAAGGTGATTGTCACGGGTTAAACCTAACCCCACTCTAAACCTTAGGCGCCAAGATAAGGTGTACAAAAGGGTTAAAGTTCCTATCCCTGTGTGGATCAAACACACAAGTATATACATGCACCAAATAAAAAAGCTTCCTCAAATAAACCAAATGTTAATTGCAAAGGGGCGCGAAGGAATAGGAGTTCTACAGAAGAAAACTTAATACATGAGAGAACTACTTGCAGAAGAAAAAGATCATAAACTAAGAGTCCCATTCAACTTTAGCATCCCATGAAAGATCTAATTTTGTTTAGCCAGCATTTTGAGTTGCAAAGTCGTCATCATCATCATAAGAAAAAGGTACCTATAAAACATTTGCAAGTGGTACGCATTAGCGCAATATAAAAATATATTGTACTGAGTACACCTATGTGTCTTTTTAAAAAAAAAATTGGCAATTCATTCATCCCGTCGCCTGGGTCTGAACTCATGACCTCTCGGTCTTACATCATCACTTTTTCCACTGGGGTGCCACTTCATTGGCAAGTACACCTACGTGTCTTTAAATATACCTCTTTTCATAACTTGACAATAAGGATAAAAGTAAACTTGGTAGTAGTAAATAATTGTAGCAAGTAATCAAGTAACAAAAGTGAACATATATCTTTTAGGCATATTTTCCATCATATTTCTCATACATCTACCACCAAAGGGATAGATGCTTTTAGGCCTTATGAACTCCTACGAAAGAGTTAGATCATTTTAAGCAATGTGATCTCCTACCAAAGAGTTAGATCATCTCAATGCACTGTGCTACCAAAGAGTTTAGTGCTATCATATGATGGACCATTTATATTATGTTTGCAAGTGTTCAAAATTACATATAAGAAATTAAAGCAAGATATCATACAAGGATAATTATTTCATTCAATATCATATGACAAGTTTTTAACTACTCATATATCTCTAGCATGGTGTATAGTAGGCCAAGCAATAGGTAATGGTGTACCTTCTACTCTTAAGTGGGGAGTCCATATATTCTCCTCACTGGTACCTTTGTCTTCCTGAAATTATAAGATATTTGGTACTAATTAGATATATTGGCAAATTCGTCATTTAGTTCTAAATGAATATAAGAGGCCCTTTTTCTTGGTTAGAGTGATGAGAGTAGAGTATGAGTCATTTGATTATGGATTTGAGTCCCTAATTGATAGCGTCACGTCAGAGTAGGGTTTTAAGATCAAATGATGGTCTTTAGATCATGTTGAATGATTATACTCATTTTTGGTAAGTCAAATAGGGAAAAAGGGTGATAATTAGACTTTATTGATAATTGAGTCACAATAATTGGAAATAAACATTCCATAATTATCTAGATACAAAAAGAGGGTAATCACATGTATTTGGTGATTTAATCTCGCTTGAGTATTTTCTAAATAATTAAATAGGATATAAATAGATTTGAGCATGAGCATTTATTTGAGTCATGTTTAGAGTCAACAAATGTCATATTCATGATCCTCGTATTTTTCCAATCAAAATGGAGAACGTATTTGTATTTTTATGACACTCCTACTATTCATAACAATTTTTCCAAGATTAAGTCATTTACTGATTTTTGAGTTAAATAAACAAGATCTAGAGAAAGGTGGGCCATTGGATGCTCAGATCCAATGGTCATGATCTTAAGTGTATAAATTAGAAAGGATCAGAGATCACTGATGTGGATATTTGGTTGCTTACTTGGTGAGATCGATCGGATTGGTCCGCGTGGATTCGAGTCAGCACACATGGAGGGCTGCTACTAGTCCAGCTAGCTTGAGCGGGTCCTACCTCTCCTTGCTCAGCGCTTCACAACAGGTAGGCTGGTCGATCTTCAGAGAGCTCTCACCAGTGGATGGAGCTTCTTCAAAGTGGGTGAAGGTCGGGCTATGCTCGTGGGAGCCTTTCCCAGTTGGATGTGTCAGTGTCGGGGCGTGGCTCCCCTAGAGGCGATGAGTCAACTAGGTAGCCAGAGTTGTTGGCAGCTCGTGGTGGAGGAGGATCAAAGGGGGGAGTAGCAAGTGGTTTTTAGGTGGTTCTACGTGCCACTGAGGTGGATGGAGGTGCCCCAAAGTTGGTTGGAGGGTCAATTCGAGGAGAGGAGGTAGGGAGTAGTCGGACCGATAGCACGACAGTGGCAGACAGAGTAGGGAGGAGAAGCTTGAAGTCAAGGGTCTCTGGGGCTTTCTTCGGGCAAATTGAAGATCAAGGAGAGGTAAAAGGATGTTGAGGATCTTGCTCGAGTGTTTAAATAGAAATAGGAGTGAGTGAGTCGCAAAGGCCCAAATGGGCCAGCGACGGTTTGGAGAAAGGGTATCACCGACGAAGTCATGGAGGGAGTTGTAGCCATCTTTGAGGGACATGTGAGTGCTCATTGAGTTTGTGAAGGTGAGGGGAAGCATTTGCTTCAATCAGTTTCTCACGAGATGGCATGGAGTGGCGGGTAGTGGCTCGCCTTCATGTGTGGTGGTTGTAGCCACGTACTCGCGGGTCAAGCGGAGGTAGAGGATGATCGGATGACTGTCATCCAACGGTCACAATGGCTTGGGAGGGGAGATCCATGGATCGCTAACATCATCGACGCATGACAAATTCAATTAAGTTGAAAACTATACCCTCAATTATCGATATCATGGTGAATATTGATCAAATTATATACAAAACTTGTCAAAATCGTAGAGGAAGCTAGGAATGTCCAATCAACTTGAAATTTGAACCATAGGTCCACCATAGCATTCCCTATATGTTGGTAAAGTTTGGGCTCAAGATTCCAATCTTTGTGTAATCAATTAATCTTTAGGTGAATTAGGGTTTTGAGTTAAAGTAAAGTAAAGGAACAAGGTATAAAAGGAATTAGAAAAACTATTTTATCACAGTGATGCACCAAGGTATGGTGAAGGAAATTCACCAAGATGTGATTCATAGCTGATATCTCCCTAAGAACATCTAAATAAGTACCATTTGACATGCCTTGGTCGATACATGTAATGGTACCTTGTCTGATACAAGTATATGTATCTAGGCTGATACAAGGATTTGAGTGAAGACCGATACACCTTGTGGAATATAGGCTGATACACCTTGATGAGTGTTGGCCGATTAATTCTGAATACAATCAATGGATACATTATGAAGTAATGAGACGGATGCACTTTAATAAGTTTAGGATGATAAACCCTAAAGAAGGTTAAATCAATGTAATAAGTAAGTTGCAGTCAACATCCTGGTAAGGATGAGAGAGGAACTTGCACTACTTACATAAGAAAGATAATACTTCATGTTGATAATCATTTGATGATATTTGATGAAGTATGATTGAACAGTTATGGATATAATATAGCTATTATAATGTGAATTAAGATTTGATTGATAAATATGCACTTAAGAACCCTAAATCAGTTACAAGGAGAAACCCTAACCCTAATTATGAGAGGGTTGCAATTTGAATGATTTTGTTTATGGCATGTTCATGAATTAAATTGATATTGCTTTGGCCATGAATTCCTAACCATGAAAGTATTACAAAATGATGAGAATAGCTAAGTATGAGCTATAATGAATTAGCATAATACATATTATATAAGGCCTTGTGTGCTATGTGATATACTTATACAACAAGTATGATATATATATAGGTCTGGAGACCTGGAACTGATTATTACCTAGTAAAAGGTGACATTTTTCAAATAATGAACTAAGGGTTTGAAGCCTAACACATATGATCATGATAATGATAATGTTAAAGGGATGAAGTTTCTAGTAAAGTGTTAAGGGGATTGAGATCCCATGATAAATATAATAAGATATGTTCCAATTTATACAAAATTTCTTAAAAAACATATAACACCATTCTTTGTAGTATTTATCTATAATTAGTGCTTGTAACTTGATTGATGCTAAAAGATGCAGTAATGCACTTAATCTATCAAGTGAACTAAAAATGTGGTTTCCATGGACATAGATCCATTCAGTGTCAGGAATTGCTGAATGGTGAAATGAGTCTTACTCAGAGTGCATACTATTGAATATGTAGGGTGCAAGTCATCTCCTTGTATCCTTAACTAATAGGATTTTCTATGGGCCATACCATGAATAATATGATTGACTACAGGTCATACTCTAATAAGAGTGTGGTTGTATAGTGACTCAATAAACAATCGAGATTGGTTGTAGACCACACCCTGATATAATCAGGATTGACTATGGGTCATACCCAAATAAGAGAACATGCTACATGTTGTATGTCTATTGAGAAGGGCCTCTATACACCAGGATAGCTATAATGTCGAATGACTCATACGTCTCTACCAATAATCTTGTACTGACCGAGATAGGAGAGGTTATGGATTGCAGCTCTTCCATAAGACCTTTATGGCATGGATGCTTACTTTGCAGTGGTCAGTTGGAGCATGGATGGTATATTCCAATCTCCACAGGGCATAAGATGGATTGCTTAAAGATGTATTCATCTGTATAGTGTTTTTTAAGGATCAAATATGAAAACATTGGTTGAAACCATGACTTGTTTTATACTATTTAGTATATAAAAAATATACATGTTCTTCATATTCTTTTTAAAAATTTACTAAATTATCTATTTCTCAGCCATAGATCTTCATATTGTTTAGACTGCTTTATCCTGCATACAATCAATTGTTATACATGTTTAATTCAATAAAAGTTTCTTCTTCTCTCATTCATAAAAGTTAAACTGTTATAACAATAATGTTGATGAAGAGTTATATATCATGCTAGGACTTCTTGTCTCACCCCATGGGTTCCATAACTTTTTATGTGGATGTGCACGTGGAGGTATAGATCGTGCAACAAAGAGTAGGCAACATCAACAAATACAATGGTAACAACCCAGGTTGAGTGTATTGTTATGTGTCTTGTATATATAGAGTCATAAGTGTCATCATTGTACTCTCAGGTCCTTTGGGAGATAGTGTGTAAACAATTTTTTGATCGATCTAAGATTTTGGCTAGTACACCTCAATGCATAATGTGGCTTTTGTGTATGTTTTGGTAAAACAATTGTTATCTCATATCCTTAAAAAGTGATGGAACAATATATGTACAAAGTGAACCATGATGTATATATGGTTTGGTTCTTTATAAAAAGAGTTTCTTGGTAGTGGATCTCTTTGCAAAAAGTTTTAATTTTTAGTGATATTCCGTAATCCGATCATAATGATTATTTCCACAAAATTTTGTGTATGTTGTCGGTTTGGTAGTGGTCATCACAATTTTTGGTAATAGAGCCTTAGGTTTGCCAAGTCTATAGGGACATAGGATTAATTCCATTGAGTTTATTCTAGTGTCCTCCAAATTATCATATACTAACTTCTACTTATACAGAAGAAGAAGTAAAGCTCAAAGATGTCTAGAGAACATGAAGAACATGTTGTTAAGAGAAACATTGTTTTTTTTTTTGGAAATAGGTAAATATATTGCCAAAAGAAGAGGTATATCCAGGCTATACTGTACAAGAGCAACTACAAAAGTATACACGGGCTGACTCTACAAAAAGCCCCAGTGTAAACAGGCTAAAGGGCTAACCCCTTTTGTCAAGGCCTTTCTTGGCCTGTAACACTGCCCCTATATCTCTGGCTAAAAAATGGAAAATGTCAAGGTCAGTTGATCTATTGTGCACCACCCAATTCCTGACTTTCCAAACATTAAAGCATATGCAAGTGAAGCAAAGACCACCAAAATCCAGCTCCCTTTCATTCCTACACTTCATCTTTATCTACTCCATTTTATCCCTAAGAGTTTCGGACATGTACGTGCCCCATCCATTTTTGAGCCACATCAAAGCTTACACATGTTTTACTTTATTGCAATCATGAAAAAGGTGTTCATGGCTTTTGTCTTCTAAGCGGAAGCAACATCTCCCTTTTGTGTTGATGCCCCATCTAGATATCATGTCTTTAGTGAGGAGTTTACCAAGGATGGCTTTGTAGCAAGTCACGCTCCATTTAGGGATATGCCCTCTGCCCCACAACAATTTTTACCAAGAAACCTGCTCCCCTGTATCTCTGTGGATCCATGGTTCCTGTTGTCCATTGAACTTGAAGAGACCATTGCTATCCATAGAGTACATATAACCATTCTGCCGCCATGAGGAGTATAAAGCATCCCATATCCTGGAAGTTCCAGCGCTAGGCTGAGGAGTGCACCCATAACGCCTTCTCATCCATATGACCCAGATACCCTCTCCCTCCACGAGGAATCTGTCCAACCTACGCTGGTTGCTGGCCATGATGATGTTTTCCACCTTGCTCAGGTTCAATTCACCCTGCTTATACCTTTTAGCAATAGTGTCCCAAGCAACATTATGCAATTTACCTCCCCATATGAAGTTTGTTATCATTCTCGTAAGCCTATCAACTGTTGGATTAGGAAGCATGCACATGTCGCTCCAGATATGTACCATCATCTGAATCACTGAATGGATCAGCATGATTCTTCCCGCCATAGACATTTGGATACCCGTCCACCCTTCAATTTTGATTCTGACTTTGTCTAGGCACATTGCAAAGTCACCAGAGACACCTCTCCCCCGCATAATAGGAACACCAAGGTATTTTGTAGGAAGGCGTCCACAACGAAGGCCCGCTGCCCTTCTAAGTCTTCCTCTTCTATTATCACACGATTTTGATAGGTAAACCCTTGACTTGATATCACTAATATATAGGCTGGTGGCTCTCCCGAAACTCTCTAGCAGTCTCTTGAATTCAATTAGTCTCTTTGTGTGTCTAGTGGAGAACATCATGTTGTCATCCACAAAGATTAAGTGGCTTTTGACTTTAGTACCTTTGATCTTGAAAGTTCTGATGATATTTCTTTACTCTGCTTCCTTGATCATCATGGTGAGCCCCACCATAAACAAGGTAAAGAGAAGGGGGGATAAGGGGTCTCCTTGTCGAAGCCCATTTGAAGCCCTAAACATTCCCACTGGTCCTCCATTCAGCAGCATAGAAAAGGAAGTTGTGGTAATACATTGTTTAATGAGGTTTATCCATCTGCTAGAGAAACCCAAAGCCACCATTATGTCCCACATTATGTCCCATCAAATGTGATCATAGGCCTTCGCAAGGTCTATCTTGATGCAAGCTTTAGAGTTAGAGTTCTTCGTGTTGAAACTAGTGAGAAATTCAGCTGCCAGGAGGGCACAACCAACAATCTTTTGCCCCTTTATGAACGCACATTGTTCCTCAGATATTATGCTCGATAGCCATTTCTTTAACCTTCCCGCAAGCAGCTTCGTCCAAATTTTGTAGATAGTAGAATAGCAAGATATCGACCTATAATCATTCATGCATCTTGCGTCTTTCTTTTTGGGTTTTAGTTTGATGAAAGTGTGATTAGCAGCCCGCACCATATTGCCACCCAGGAGAAACCACCTTATTGCATTGATGATATCCTTCTTGATGTAATCCCACATATACTGGAAGTACTTGTTGTTGAAGCCGTCAGGCCCTGGTGCCTTGGAGGTATTAATTGAGAACAGAGCAGCTTTGATTTCCTCCTCATCCGCTTCTCTACAAAAATCTTCATTCATTTCTACTGTAACTTTGGGCGTGGGGTAGATGGAGCCATCAATACTTCAGATGGTCTCCCTCTGCGGGTTGTAAAGCTCCTCAAAGTATTCAATAGTTGTTTTGGTTATCTCCTCTCTACTTTCTACCACTTCTCCATTCTCATTAATAAGTTGATAAACTGTTTCCTTCATTTCTTTTTTCCGTACAGCAGCATCGTACATTTTAGTGTTTAGGTCCCCATATTTTATCCATTTGATCCTGCTCCTCTGCCACATTAGCATTTCTTTCGCTTTTAAAAATTTTGTAAGCTTCTCTTCCGCTCTTAGCCACTCATCTACAATCTCATCATCTTCAGGATTTTCTCTAGCTTTTATAGCTACTTCCTTGTATTGTTCTCTTGCAAGTATTGTCATATTCTTCAAATTTACCACCTCCTTA
The DNA here is from genome assembly GCA_963693085.1 of Alisma plantago-aquatica. Taxonomy (NCBI): domain Eukaryota; kingdom Viridiplantae; phylum Streptophyta; class Magnoliopsida; order Alismatales; family Alismataceae; genus Alisma; species Alisma plantago-aquatica. Next base: position 175,848,889 of record OY856415.1, on the reverse strand, counting down.
GACCACTTCATAATCACCTTCTTGGATATCTGTAGTTTCTTTAAAATAATGTATAGTGATTCTCTGTGATTGTCGTATCCCACGCCTCCTGAGCAGTTTCTTTGAAGCTTCTCCATTCGCACCACCAATTAAAAAACCTGAAAGGCCTGATCACATTGGGTCTATGAATAAGATCCATCTTCATCCAGCTGTGGTCGCTCATGGGATCAGCCCCATGCTTGATCACAGTGTTAGGACACACTTTAAGCCAAGCTTGATTGACGAGTCCCCTATCCAAATAGTTTATTGGACTAAGATACATTGCCACCAATAGCATTCAATTCTATCAAACCTGCTGCATCCATCGTATTGTTAAAATTCTCCATCACCCGATGAGGGACCGGTCTGCCTCCATGCTTTTCATTGGACCTTCTAATATTATTGAAGTCACCCCAAATTAACCAGGGTATCTCCTCATGTGCCGTGCTTTTAATGCTTTCCCCAAGTCTTGTTCTGTCACACTCCTAGTTCTCCCCATATATCCCTGAAGCAATAAACGCCATTCCACCTTTGTTTCAGCAGCTAGCAGTGATGATTTGGTCATTTATTGTGATGGGTTCCACATCCCATACCTCCGGGTTCTGACCTACACCAATGTGAGCCCCATCCCTGCAGTCAATGTTAGATATTTCTGACCACCCATTGGGAAACATGGTGTTTATTCTGTCCTTCACCATTCTTCTTATTCTCGTTTCATATAAAAAATGAGGGTTGCTCCTTCCTATTCCACAATAGCTCACATCCTTCTTTGCTTCTCGACAAGCTAGGCTCCTCGCTCATTCCATGTGAGGATAGACATATTATTTCTTTGTGGAGCCGCTCCCCTCTCTGGAGCCGCTCTTGTTCTTTTTCTTCTTGTTTGTACTTTGTGTGCATCTCAGGCTCCTGCTCCTGGAAGGGCCTTCCATGTCCATGTTGTCGTAATCTGCTATTTCTTCTAGAGCTGCGAAGGGGTTCTTGTCCACATCCACCACATCAGCTGGTTCCTGGACACCAGACTCCATGGCAGTTCCAGTCCCAGCGATCTCAACTCTAGAATCCACAAAGGAAAGGATAATAGCATCTTCTTCCTGGTTTGGCATTTCCGCATGCATGTCACCTGCTTCCTGTCCAGTGATCATGTTGGTTGTATTGCAAGTCTGGACCACCGTCCCCGAGATGTTGTTGTTGACGTTGGTCCCTCCTTCAGCTTCTGTCACCTTCTCCTTCTCTGCCCTGCGTTGAGGAGGAGGTCTTGATTTCCCAGCTCTCCTAGTTCTACCTCTGGCTGGTTCGGGCACAATGGGAGGGGAGGGGTTAGCAGCGCGCCGCTCCCCTGGGCATTGTCCCACAACATGGCCAAATACTTTACATTTTGGGCATCGATCAGGCAGTGCTTCATACCTCACCTTAACCTCCCATTCCTCTCCATTTGGGAGTTCCACCATGACTTCATATTGGGGGTTCACCTCCGTCGAGATGTCGACGTAGAAGTGTGTGCATCCCATCGTAGAGCCGTCCACCTTCCTGTCAATGGCCCTCGGCTCGTCTATGGCATGTGCTATGACCGCGATGGCTCTTGGGGTCCAGTGCAGTCCCACCTCTGGTAGCGACACCCAAACTGGGGCTGTGGTGAACGTTGCTCTCTGAGTGTCAGCTTCTCGAGTCCATTTCCTGACCAGGACCAGCTGGTCATCAAAGAACCATGGTCCTCTCTACATTACCTTCCTTCGATCTGCCTCAGACGAGAAACGAGCAAGGAACAGGCCTCCATCATGGGTGAAGATCTCAAGCTCGCCTTGCAACCTCCAATTACAGATCATCCACCCCCGCATCTATGCTGGATGGCATTTCCTCCCTAGGATCTAGACAATGGTCAAGTACATGTGGTAGTCTTCCATCTCCCCTAGGATTGAATCTGTCATCCGGGTCCAAGTCCACTGATCCCCTTCTCGTCTAAAAGGGGTTTTCAGATCTATAGCCACAGCTCCCTTGATCGTTGGCGGCAAGCCCTCAACCACGCAAACCCAAGATCCAGCCACTGTGACGTCTGCTTCCGGTGCAAACCAGCTCTGGCTATCATCATTTACCAGAGGAACCTCAGGGGGTGGGCGGTCCTCCCCGCCCGCCATGCCGTCGCCTGCCCAGGAGCGGAAAGAAGAGCGAGAAATAAGAAGTTGGAGGTGCAAGGGAATAGTCGAGAGAAGAAAAAGTGCTGGAGAATCCCCAAGTGGATAAGAATATGTTGGAGAACCCTACTTTTCATGCTCTGTTTCAGTAGTTCATGATGACGTAACACATATGGAAGATAGGATATCAACATCACCCCCTAGGGCACCAATTCCCAATGTAGAATCTTTAGGTTCTAGTAAGTCTTTTGAATGGCTATGCCATGTAGGAGCTATAGAATATGCTGGAATAGCTGACCCAACAGATGCATATTTGTGGCTCATCGAGTTAGAAAAATCTTTTAAGATCCTTAGCATCCCAAAAACTGACAAAGTTAAGCATGTTATGTACATGTTAAAGGGAATTACTGGCCATTGATGGGCCATCAAAGAGGAGAAAAAGCCTAATATTGAGATCAGATGGGAGGAATCCTGACGTGAGATCACCAATAGGTACTTTCCACAAATGTACATGGATAAGAAAATCTCACAGTTTGAACAAATTAGGCAAGGGTCTACGAAGATTAATGAGTATGAAGCTAAGTTCATGGAGCTTCTGTGATTTTGTTCGCACATGGATACAACAGACTAGGAGAGGAGTCAATGTTTTGAAATGGGTCTAAATGTTGAGTTCACCACTCCTACAACTACTATCGAGAATAGGGAGAGATTTGCTACTTTAGCGGAATAAGTAGGGGATATAAAGGTCAATAATAAAGAAATGTGAGGCTAATTTTAGGAAAGGACCTACTCAGTTCCAAGGACATAGGTCTGGAAGCTACAAGAAACCAAGGTTTTCTGCACTGTCAACACCATAGAGGTTCAATGTTGAGAGGTAGTGGACGTCAAGTAAGGGTAGAGGCCATAATTTTTGCCTATTGAATCCCATAGTGCAATGTCAATGTCAGTAATAATGTCGTCTAGGCCACAATAAGAGACTAGAACCCGCCACAACTATGGGAAGATAGGACATCTGATGATGGATTGTACAGTAAGAGATATTGAGGCAACCCAACCACAAAGGAAGAGTCAACAAGGCTCTCAAAGGAAATAGTTCAATAGTGGTACAGGAGGATGAGGACGTGGATAGGCGTCTCAAGTAGGTTCATCTGCACAAGGTAACAGAGGACATGGTCGGTAGCTGGTAACAGTGAGATTCTATGATTTGAGTCATCTGAAAGTAGTAGTCAACCCACGAGTGGTGACATGTTAGATGGAGTTATCTCATTCTGATATGTCTTCATCTTACTTCATATTTGTATTGATAGATTCATGAGCTACACACTCCTTTATCACTTGTGAAGTGATTCATAACTGCCTTTTAACTGTTAATCATAGAACGGAAAACATATTGTTAGAAACTCCATAAGTGGATTTTGTAGTGTTACAAGAGGTATCTTCCCCCTTGTGTTCTTTCTTTCTCAGAACACAACATTCAAGTGGATCTAATACCACTTGAGATACATGGATTTGATGTAATCCTTGGGATGGGCACCTTTGAAAAGTATGAGATAGTCTTGAATTGTGGTTCCAAGCAATCTATGTTCACATATGGTCGTAAGACATGGATCTTTTAGGGAGACATGGAGATTCTTCTCGCATGTCTAGTATCAATAATGATAGCTAAGAGACTATTGCAACATGGGCGTGAGGCATTCTTAGCACATGTGGTGGATGCCATGGAAGAAAGTCCTAGTATTTCACAAGTGTTAGTTGTTGGGGAGATTAAGGATGTGTTTCTTGATGAATTTCATGATATTCCTGCACCTCGAGAGATGTATTTCAAGATCAATCTAGTTCTAAATATGCAACCAATAGCTCAAACACCGTATAGAATGTCACCAACTGAGATGGTAGAATTAAACAAACAATTACAATAATTACTTGACAAAGGTTTTATTTGTCCAAGTACATCACCTTGGGGTGCTCTGATACTTTTTGTAAAGAAAAAGGATGGATCTATGAGGTTGTATATACACTATAGACAGTTAAACAAGGTGACAATAAAGAACAAGAGTCCTCTACCAAATATAGATGATTTGTTTGATCAGATGTGTGGTGCAACAATGTTCTCTAAAATAGATCTGAGTTTAGGATATGATCAGTTACGAATTAAGGAGGATGTCATACCCAAATCAGCTTTTAGGACAAGGTATGGTCATTATGAGTTTATAGTTATGTAATTTAGAATGACTAATGCACCAACATCATTCATGGATTTGATGAATAGAGTGTTTCAGTCATTCCTTGATCAGTTTATAGTGGTCTTTATAGATTCTATACTAATATACAATCAAGATATCCAACAACATAAACAACAACTTTGTCAAGCATTGACTTTGTTAAGACAACACAAGCTATATGATAAGTTTAGGAACTATGAGTTTTGGTTGTCAGAAGTATCTTTTCTAAGAAATATCATATCTTCTAGAATGGAAAAAAACTAAGACACCAGTAGAGATTCGTAGTTTCCTAGGTTTGGCAAGTTACTATAGGAGTTCATCAAAGACTTCAATTCTATAGCATTACCCCTAACTAAGTTATCCAAGAAGGATGTTCCTTTTGACTGGAATGAGAAGTGTCAATGTTCTTTCCAGATGTTGAAGGAAAATTTGCCAATGCACTAGTATTAGTTTTACCTGAGCAAGTGAAAGGTTATATTGTCTTTTGTGATGCTTTAAAGAAATGTTTGGGATGTGTGTTGATGCAAGATAATGTCTCTAGATTTTCAAGGAAAGATTCTTATTGTCTTTTGTGTTTCCTTGAAAATAAGAATATGATGGAAGTAATGGTACCTTGGCCAACATAAGTAGATGTGTCTAGGTCGACACAAGCATTAGAGTGAAGGATGATACACCTTGTTAAATATAGGTCGATACACCTTGATGAGTGTAGGATGATACATTTTGAATACAAACAATGCATACATTATGATGTAATGCGATGGATACACTTTAATAAGTGTAGGCTAATAAACCCTAAAGAAGGTTAAATCAATGTAATAAGTAAGTTGCAGTCAACATCCTAGTAAGGATGAGAGAGAAACTTGCACTACTTACATAAGAAAGGTAATGCTTCATGTTGATAATTAGTTGATGATACTTGATTAAGTACGCTTGAACACTTATGGAAATAATATATCTCTTATGATGTAAATTTAGGTTTGACTGAGAAATATGCACTTAAAAACCCTAAATCAGATACAAGGGTAAACCCTAACCCTAATTATGAAAGGGTTGCAATTTGAATGATTCTCTTTGTGACATGGTAATGATATTTACTTGATATTATATTTATTATGAAATCCTAAACATGCAAGTGTTATGAAATGATGAGCATAGCCAGATATGAGCTATGATGAATTAGCATATTACACATTATGTAAGGCCTTGTGTGCTATGCGATATACTTGTATAACAAGTATGATATATATATATATATATATATATATATATATGGGTCCGATGACCTAGAAATGTTTGTTACCTGGTAAAAGGTGACACTGTTCAATAATGAACTGAGGGTTTGATACCCAACACATGTGATCATGATAATGATAATGTTGAAGGGATGATATTTCCTGTAAAGTGTTCAGGGGATTGAGATCCCAGGATAAGTGTAATAATATATGTTCCAATTGATACAAGATTTCTTGAAAAACATATTACACCTTTCTATGTTGAATTTGTCTATAATTCATTCTTGTAATTTGATTGATGGTAAAAGATGCAGTAATGCACTTAATCTATCAAGTGAACTAAAAATGTAGTTTCCCAGGCCATAGATCCATTATGTGTCAGAATTTGCTAAATGGTGAAATGAGTCTTATTCAAAGTGCATATTATAGAATATGTGAGGTGCAAGTCATCTCCTTGTATCCTTAGCTAGTAGGATTGGTTACGGGCCATACCCTGCATATTAGGATTGATTATTGGTCATACCTAACAAGAGTGTGGATGTACCATGATTCAATAAACAATCAATATTGGTTACGAACCACACCCTGATATAATCATGGTTTATTACGGGTCATACCCTGATAAGAGAATATGGTACACACTGTATCTCTATAGAGAAGATCCTATACACCATACTAGATATATAGTAGAATGACTCATAAATCTATGCCAATAATCTTATACTAATCGAGATAGGAGAGGTCGTGGATTCTGGCTCTTCCATATGACTTCTATGACATTGATGCTTACTTCACAGTGGTCAGTTGGAACATGGAAGGCATATTTCCATCTCCGTAGGGCATAAATTGGATTGTTTACAGACATATTCATCCGTATAATGTATTTGTTTAAGGATCAAATATGGAAACATTGGTTGAAGCCTTGTCTTGTTTTATAGTGTTTAGTTTATTTCAGTTATACATGTTATTCAGATTCCATTTAAAAAGTGACTAAATGATCTATTGCTCAGTTATAGATATTTTAACTAATGAGATGTTGAGATTGCTTTATCCAGTATATAATCAACAATTATACATATTTAATTCAATAAAGGTTTATTCTACTCTCATTCAAAAAAGTTTAACTGTGATAATAATAATGTTGGAAGATATTTATATCTCTCACTGAGACTTGTTGTCTTGCCCTGTGGATTCCACAACAATTTAGGTGGAAGTGCACGAGGAGGTAGAGATTGTACAGGAAAGAGTGGGAAGTCGTAGCAAGGACAACAATAACAACTCATGTTGAGTTTGTTGTTATGTGTCTTGTAGATATAGAGTCATATGTGTCATACTTGTACTCCCAAGCCCTTTGGGAGATAGTGCGTAAAATGTTTTATGATCGATCTGAGATTTTAGCTAGTATTCCTCAATGCATAATGTTGCTTTTGTGTATGTTTTGGTAAAGAAATTATTATCTCATATCCTTACAAAGTGCTAAAACATTGTATGTACAAAGTGAACCATGACCTATAAATGGTTTGATTCTTTCTGAAAAGAGTTTCTTGGTAGTTGATCACTTGGCAAAAAGTTTTAATTTTGGGTAATCTAATGTTAATGATTATTTTCACGTAATTTTTTGTGATAATGATGTATGTTTGATATCGATCATCACAGATCAAGACCAATTGGGTGATAATGATGCAGAATAATAGCTTTGCGAGATGCATCAGAGAGGTCCCTCATGAACATTTGTAGAAGTTCATAGATCTATGTGGACTGAGTAAGCAAGCTGGTATCCCATAAGAGGTGTTGAAGATGAGATTATTCTACTACTCCCTCACTTAAAAATCATGGGTGTGGTACAACTCCCTAGACGAATGCAACAAGACAAGTTTGGATGAACTTCATAACAAATTCCTTTATAACTGCTTTGCACCATCACTCACTTATTAGCTTAGAGGGAAAATCAGTGGGTTCAAGAAAGATCCATCCAAAACTCTCTTTGAGGCTGACTTAGGGAGTCACTATGAAATTTTTGTAATTATGTCATCCCTCCTTCACAACTTCTTGAACATTTCTATAGGGATGTTGGAGATGATATCAAGAGGTTCCTCACTGCCTCCTCTAGTGAAGACTTCATGTGTCAAATCGTTGATGATGCTTGGAAAGTCAGCAGTAGAGGAGCTGAAAACCAAGCCAAATGGGAATCATCCCAAAAAAGAGGCATTGTCAAGGTGGAAATGGTAGAAGATTTATCTCAATTGAAGGTTATTTATAAATCTCTAAAGATTCTCACCATAAATACAAATAGCCTTGAGTACATGATAGGCTCCCAAAATAGAATCAGACTTTAAATTTATAACTCGAAATCTTCAAAGACCCTTACAACTTTATTATGGGGTTGAAGTAGATATAGAAGGTCGATCACATGGACTTGGGTATGTTTAGGGCATGTAAAATCATATTCATAAGTCAATTAAGCCAATCCAATTATCGATAAGAGTTTGGAACTATAACTAGTCTAGCAAAATGTCACAAAGTAAAACAAAACAAAGTCTATCAGATTCTACTAATCAAGGGGAAGGAGTTCCAGACTATGTAACCACAAGTTGGGCAGTCTATGCACCCATTTTTGGGCGTAGACAACACTCAAACACCCCACCAAACAACCTACATCCAAACATAGTATGTAATATGGTATCTTTTGTTGTTGGGTCATCTCACTCGCTTTCGCACAGGACAACTAAAACACATCAATGATACGAAACCTCTCTCGAGGATGACAAATCAACACCCTAGAATATTGTAGATACCCTCTCAGGTCTAGAATACTCTGAGATGCTAGGAATAGATGTGATCTTGGCAGAACCTGGTAGTAGGACTGTCTGTTCTAGGCTAGACCCAACCATGCCAAGGTCACCTTGTACCATTATTTATTCAGATTCTAATACAAACTATCTTCTCTCATATATTTCTACAACAAATCTCTCGATATAGGTTGAAATAGAAGTTCAAGCTAGAAATAGATCAACCAAACTGGCAATCATGACCAGAAAGAGAAGGTAGAATAAAAAAAGTCTCGATCTAAAATATAACTACTTGTTTAAAGTAAAAGTACAGAAACATGCCCAAAATTAACTACATAGCTAAGAAGGAAATCAACTATCCATGGACAACTATAGTTGGCACTGAACAAAGATTGAAGAATATCATTTGTATAGAAAATAAAGAGGAAAGTAGAAGAAAGTAGAGGAAGAAGAGAATTAGCCCATAGAGGAGAGGTGGTTCTTGCTCATTCGCGTCCGTATGGGACGCATCTCGTCTTTGGGTTGTCCTACTTGGTCTTATGAATTCTTTGGTTTCCTTTCTCTTTGATTCCACCCCGAACAATAGCTCGGTGGGTGTATGGAGGTTGAATATGGCTGGGAATGGTGGGAAGTGGATCAATGGTGGTGAAAAATGATGGGGTATAGAAGCCAAATGAAGAGACAGATGCATGATGAGAACTTTAGCATTTTCATATCTTGGAACTCACACACGGGGCTGTGGCAACCAAAAATATGCAGAACCACAATGTGGAACCAAAAAATCTTAGAATTCCCTTTAATGTTGTGAGGGGTAGGTATTAATTCGTGAAGGCAGAGTGTATATAATAAGTGGTCACAACACTTGTCTCGGTCGCTACACATGTCTCGGTGTGACTATGCTTGGCTCAGTACAACTAATCATCCTTGTTCCGGTGTCCAGAAACAAATGCGGGATGAAGGAAGGAATCAAGCTTTAAATTTATAACCTGAAACCTTCTAGGCCCCCACGACTTTATTATAGGGTCGAAGTAGATATACGAGGTCGAACACAGGGACGTGGTGACGTTTAGGATGCCACAGATCTTGTTCTTGAGTTAGATAAGACAAAAGTGATAGTCAATAAAAGTAAGTGCTAGAACTAGTCTAGCGGGTTGTCACAATTTAAAAACAAAACAAAGAAAAGAAAAGCAGTTCTACTAATCAGAAAAAGAGAGTTCATGGCTATGCATCCACAACTGGGGTAGTCTATGCACTCATTCGCAGACATAGACAACCCATGAATACCCAAGCAAGCATCTAGTATGCACACTGGCATCTGTCATATTGGGTCACCCCACTCACTCTCACGATGCGTGACTAAAACCATCAATAATATGTCATTGACCCTATCTTGAGGAATGACATATCAACACCTCGGAATATGCTAAGTTCCCTCTTGGGTTTTAGGATATTCCGGGGTGTTTGGAATAGAATACCCCAGATCATCCTCCTCTCAGGTTCAGATCCAAACTATCATCTCTTAGCTATTCCTGCAATAGATCTCTCAATACAGGCAGAAATAGCAGTTCAAGCAAGTAAGAGATCAACCAAACTAGAAATCATAACTAGAAAGAGAAAATAGAACATGTGACATACTAGATCTGAAATGAATCTACTTGCTTAAGGAAAAAGTACATATACATGCTTGGATCGGGCTACATAGCCAAGAAGGAGCTAACTAGCCATAGACAAGCATGGTTATCACCAAACAAAGATGGATAAACATTGTTTGTACAAGAAACAAAGGAATGTAGTAGAATGAAAGAGAAGAAGGAAGAGATATAGCCCATAGAGGAGAGATGGCTCTTGCTCCTTGGCCTCAGTGTAAGCCAGATCTCGCCCCTTGGGTCTTCTCTTTGTCCTTGTGTACTCCTCAGTTCTCTCTCTCTAGGCCGTATTGGGCAGCTGTATCGGGCAGCCGTATCGAGCAGACCATATTAGGCAGCTGTGTTGGGTAGACCGTATCGGGCAGCCGTGTCAGGAAGTCATGTCGGGGAATCGTATCGGGCAGCCGGCACTTGGGGAACTTGACACACTAGCTCCTTGGTCTGGGCACTAGCTCTTGCAGGGTCCTCTCGGGTCCTCCCAGATGTAGCCCCTCTCGGCCCTCCTCCTTGTAGGTTGGCAGCTGCTATTTATAGGCAGTGAGTTGATGGGAGTTGTAGCTTTTCTTGGTCCACATATCCTTCATCTATGGCTTCGATCTTGAGGCATCAAGTGGACCAATATGACTGTCACCCGATGACCGTATCAGGCCGGGGAAGTGTCAGGCAGCTGTATGAGGATGGTTGTGTCAGGAAACCGTATCGGGCAACCGTATCGGCCAGACCATATCAAGCAAACCATATCGGGAAGTCATATTGGCCAGACCATATTGGGCAGCCGTATCGGGAAGCTGTTGGAATTCTTGCCTTTTTCAGGTTCGGTTCTTGAGAGTCCCAAAATTGGCTAGTTTCAATTCCTACAAGTCTAAAATATGGCTAATTAGCTACATTTATTGGCTATTCTGACTATTTTATCTAATGAGAGACAGAAAGAATAAAACATGAGCAAAAGAGTGCATATTAGGACCAAAGTGATATAAGACTATAGGTAAAATGCATAAATAATATGTGCTAATTTGGGTGTTGTCAACTACCCCAAGCGTAAAACTTGCTTGTCCTCAAGCAAGACTTTGCTCAAAGAACAAAAAGATAACATCCAAATTAAGGTTGGCAATAAATACTAAGGTTAAGAAAAATATATTAAAACATCAATACTCTTGATCCATGTCATTTCAGAACAAACCACCACCAATCTTGCACAACCCTGCCAAAGTAAGATCAAAGAGTTTCCAGGCAAGATTAAGCAAATTCACTACAACCTGTCGATACTCATGAGGGTTTGAACCATAATTATTTAAACATGAAAGAGTTGTCACATAGGTGATCACGCGGGTGATGAGAAATGAGCCATCACTAAGAATCCATGCATACTAATCGAGGATCAACGCGCCTCTCACTTATTCAAGTCCTAAGAAATAAAGCAAAAGACTCTAATGACTTTTGAGAATCTCGATCTACATCAGGTTGGTCCATGTAACGAGTATCAGTCCCTGCAGTTCGAGCCAATTGGCCCAAAGTAGTGAGATGAACTCCTCATACTATGCCCGAACCAACCCTGCTACTGAGATGATCTCATAGGTCACCAAGGGGGTTCCTAGTGACTCTCTAATGAGCTTTTAGAGTAGTACTACCAGGCACGACATATCCACGTTCATGAGCGCAGTCATACACCGGATGGGCACCATCCTCAACTCTCAAAACTTTGCTCTTCCTTGAGCAAGACATAAACTTGAGATAGTGAGGCAGGAATGCATGATTTTAAGGGCAGTTATTGAAGTTCTAAAGATGATGCATGGATGCAAGGATATAAAAATAGTTAGAGGAAAGAAACAAACTAATCAAGAATAGGAAAAGCAAAATTTATTGTATTAAAAGGGCGGGAGGGTGGGTAAGAGAAAAGGGGGTGGCTGCCCCACGATACTGACACTGGGGTCCCAAATCCTGAATTTTGGGACCAGTGTCACCTGTGTCTTGCCGACGGGTTCCGCCACATAATCAGAGTAGAATACGAAGACATGTGGTCCCTCCCGAGTCTAAAGAAGTGGAGTGAAATCTGGCGACTCGGTGAAGTCATCAATGTGATGGAATTGGCTTGAACTGCACTGGGATGAATTCTTCGACATATCATCCTCAAGGTACCTTTCATTATATGAATCTGAATATGAAGGTCCTGGGATGTTGACATAGGATGAGATAGATGAGAGAGGTTGGACGTCATCTTTAGGACTCATATCTTCTCTCTCCATCTCTACACTTGAAGTTGGATGCTCAGATAGATCTTCATGTACAATCTGAGTCATCCAATCATCTTCTGAGTAAGAAGTACCCCCTAAAGAATCTATTTGTGGTCCTACCACCCCAAGCTTATCACCTGGCATGGATTCAGGGGTGTCTTCATGCTCAACAACCATGTTATAGTGAATTGTCCATCCTGCCCCCTTGACGTCCACCAATCCTTATAAAGGGATGGTGGCCAATGATGGCTCATGCTGCTCCAACTCGTCTTCGTTACTATGCTCAGTGCTCCATGTTGAGCAGCTGTCGTCATCGTTGTCATCAATAAAATTGTTCCAAACCATGGTTAGCGTACTTCTCAAAGCGAAGTGACAAGTCTCAATATGACAAATGTCACTCTAGTCTGGTTCAATATCTGACTCTGGTTCCTCAAACCAACCTTCTGGTTGTGAGGTCGATTGACTTTTTGAGTCTTCATCATTGTCATCATAGACCCATTCATGTCTATGACTCATTTCTTCCATCGGTTCATCAGTTGGGTCATCTGGATAGAATGAAGGGCTTCCCAAAGTGGGTTGGTCTTCACAGGAAAATCTTGGTGAATCCAATTGATGGTCTGAATAGGATGGTGAAATATGCTCCACTTCAGATCCAATGGAACGATCTTGATGACTAGAGTCTTTGTTGTCTTGTGATGGCAATTGTAATTGGATTGTGACCAAATCGATGAGATCTTGGAGCCTCCTTCATTGTTCAACATCTTTATTATGAAGTTGTTGTACTTGAGCAACAATTCTTTCGAGACCCGTCGATCCTGCCATGCACATATAAGGGGAATCCACCATATCAAACTGATGATTTAGGATGAAACCTTGTTCAACAGTTTGAAGTACACTTCTATTGTGGTCGATATCCTCGGTGGCTACTTTGAGATGACGATCCTGCTCTTCTAGTAGTTGTTGCATTGGATCGACATTTTCTTGGAGATGAGGGGCTAAGGTGGTGAGTGCGTGAGTACTTTCTCCAGCTAGCTCCAATGCCCTAATCAATTCTTGCTCCCATGATGGCATGGGAGTTGAGAGCTTACTGGCAATCTCCATTGTTTGGATTTCAACATACGACGACAGTGGAGGTGAGTATAACTCGACTAGCTGTAGAACACATCCTTCAATTATTTGCCAGCAATCAGGACTGCAGAAAAACTCAGGAGGATAGGTGGACAAGATGACTTGTCTTGCAGAAGCAAGGTCCATGGCTGAAAAAGGTATGAGAAAAAAAAGTGATTTAGTATATATGAACAAGTATGTGTAAAGCAAGAGGAAAACTATGCATGTATATACAGGCTTATAGTGATAGAACAAAAATCTACTAGGCGTGTAAACGTGGAAACCACATCCTCGACAACGGCGCAAAAAGTTGATCGGCCTTTTTCTCACATCCGGAAACAAACGCGTGATGAAGGACAGAATCAAGCTTTAAATTTATAACCCGAAACCTTCTATTCCCTTACAACTTTATTACGGGGTCAAAGTAGATATACGGGGTCAAACATAGGGATGTGGTGATGTCTAGGACGCAACATATCTCGTTCTTGAGTCAGATAAGCCAAAATCGATAGTCGATAAAAGTAAGTGCTAGAACTAGTCTAGCAGGTTGTCACAATTTAAAAACAAAACAAAGAAAAGAAAAGAAAAGAAAAACAGTTCTACTAATCAGAGAAAGAGAGTTCTTGGCTATGTATCCACAAATGGGGCAATCTATGCACTCATTCTCAGGTGTAGACAACCCTTGAACACCCAAGCAAGCATCTAGTATGCACAGTGGCATCTGTCCTGTGGGGTCGCCCCACTCGCTCTCGCGATGTGTGATGAAAACCATCAATAATATGTCATTCACCCTCTCTCGAGGAATGACATATCAACACCTCGGAATATGCTAAGTTCCCTCTTGGGTCTTAGGATATTCTGGGGTGGTAGGAACAGAATACCCCGGATCATCCTCCTCTCAGGTTCAGATCCAAACTATCGTCTCTTAGCTATTCCTGCAATGGATCTCTCAATACAGGCAGAAATAGCAGTTCAAGCTAGTATGAGATCAACCAAACTAGCAATCACAACTAGAAAGAGAAAATAGAACATGTGACATACTAGATCTGAAATGAATCTACTTGCTTAAGGCAAAAGTACATATACATGCCCAGATCGGGCTACATAGCCAAGAAGGAGCTAACTAGCCATATACAAGCATGGTTAGCACCGAACAAAGATGGATAAACTTTGTTTGTACAAAAAACAAAGGAATGCAATAGAATGAAAGAGAAGAGGGAAGAAATATAGCCCATAGAGGAGAGGTGGCTCTCTCTCCTTGGCCTCAGTGTAGGCCGAATCTCACCGCTTGGGTCTTCTCTTCATCCCTCTGGACTCCTCAATTCTCTCTCTCTCTAGACCGTATTGCACATCCGAATCGGGCATACCGTATCAGGCATACCGTATCAGGCAGCCATGTTGGGCAGACCGTATCAGGAAGTCGTGTCGGGTAGCCGTGTCGGGAAGCCATGTCAGGCAATCGTATCGGGCAATCGACTCTTGGGGAACTCGACACACTAGCTCCTTGGTCTAGGCACTATCTCTTGCAGGGTCCTCTCGGGTCCTCCCGTATGCAGCCCCTCTCATCCCTCCTCCTTGTAGGTTGGAAGCTGCTATTTATAGGCAGCAAGTTGATGGGAGTTGTAGCTTTTATTGGTATATGTGTCCTTTATCCGTGGCTTCAATCTTGAGGCATCAAGTGGACCGATATGATTGTCGCCCAATGACCGTATCAGGCAGGGGGAGTGTCAGGCAGTTGTATCAGGATGGCTGTGTTGGGGAATTGTATCGGGGAATAACAAGAGTCATATTTCACCATAGTATTGTCTTTTCATGTATTTTTGTTACTTTTGAGGAGAGAGAAAGAAATAAGAGTTATTCTCTCATTAATTAACTCCATTACACATCACTTCTCATTTCTTGTCCCAAAAAGCCATAACAATTCTAAATTTACATAATCTACTAGTTATCTCTCATCAATGGTCATTTTTAAATATTATACTCCAATTAATACATTAGCTGAAACATTTATGCAAAAACCCATTCATTGACATGAATGTGGGTAAATATAGATCACATTATCAATTATTGCTCAAATTCCACATTGAGGCCAAAGACCATAGAAAAGATAGGAAAATTAGAAAAAGGCCCAAAAGGACACGAAGGAAATAAAAATCTTAGAAATGGGTAAATTACAAAAGAATCCAAGCTTTTGTATGTTAAATTCTCTCCCAAATGGATTTTACTTTTTGTTCTAACAATCAGATTTGAATTCAACCATCCTCTTTGTCCATATCTATGGATCGACCCTTATATACTATCCTTTATTGGAAATTAGAAAAGGGATAAACTCCAGGATAATTTTCCTAGTGATTGGTGTGTTGAACAACACACATTAGCAGGGAGACAAGAGAAGATAAAGAGGAGAGGTCACAAACCAGAGGACTCACACACCTTGGGAGTGAGGATTTGCAAACAAAATGTAGCAAAATGTGATGTTTTTAGGGGGAGTCATCTTCTCTATGGGTTTTTGTTAGCCCTCTCATGTTTTCCTCATTTCCACTTATTCCAATCATGTATTCAATGGTAGAAATTATGCACAGCTAATCCCCTAGTTCCTTAGTAGCTGATAGTAGCTCTATTTTGCACTTTATTTGACATTACAATTTAATATCTATATTTCTCTTCAATTCTGGACACAAATATGTGATTGCTTCATGAATTACGTATGCTTGATCAACATAGTTAATTTCTTAGACCATTAATTAATTTGAGAGAGGGATTAAGGGTTGGTTAAGTAATAGTCTTACATAGCCTATATCGTTCCCCGAGAGAGGGCTTATGACTGTGAAGGGTATAAATCAAAAGTTTCATTAAGGTGCCTACATAATAATTTGATCACTACGAGAGTGGGATTTATATTAGATAAGGTAGTGATTACATTGCAATAGTGAGTAATTCTTGCTACAGGTCCCTTGTTCTAGGGTTTAGGATTAAAGAATATTAATGAAATGATGATAATCACAATGTTAACCATGGTAAAACTGTAATGCTAAGATATCCATCCAATTTGTGATCACAATATATTTAATTTAGTTCTTAATTCTTACAAGTAGTTTCAAATAATCAATCGATCACTCTTTCACTAAGTCTAGATGATCCATTTCAGTTAGTAGTAGTCTTTAGATTAACTTTTCCCTGAGTTTGGCATTGAAGCCTCATAGGTCTATACTACTCGATGCATATAATTGCATTCGCACGAATAGTTTTATCATGTCAAGTTTTTGGCATCATTGTCAGGGAAACAACAACTCCAAAACTATGGGTGTTGTGATTGACCATAGTAGGCCACACATTTATTTTTCTTTTCATCATTTTCAAACACAAATTTTCATCAAAGCTACAGCTATTTAGTTTTCACATTTTTATGTTATAGGAAGGTACTAGTGCATGGTTCATACAAGGATCAGATATTATGGAGAATCAACTCCATTGGTCACAAGACAAGAGGAGGTTCTTAGTAGAGCATTTTAGTTTGGGGCTTCAATTTCAGGACTCATTCCAACCCCACCACTATAGGCAATAGAACCAGACAAGGTAGATATGGGAGATGCTAACAAGGAAGCTGAGGAGTAGAATATCTGGGAAAATATTAAAGCTTCATCATCTACAACACTGCTAGGGCCTATCACAAAGTCGGAATTCAATGTAGGCATTTATAGAATAGATCAAACTCTAGAGTCACTCATTAAATCACAGTGAATCCATGGTCACAAAATGGAGGATCCTATGTCTAACATTAACAATTTAATGGAGAGTTATGCTATGTTGAAGATTGATAGGGTACCAATGACTATTATATATCTGAATTTATTGTCATACTCTCTATTAGATAAGTAAAATTCTTGGTTCTTACGCCTTCCATCAGAATCCATATCCACCTGGGAGGGAATGATAGATGCATTCTTTGATAGGAATTTCCCTCCATAGAAGACACATGACCTTGTTGTGTGAATCTACAATTTTAGGCAACATGAAGAAGAGTATTATTCAGAATTTAGGTGTAGATTCAAAATATGTTGAGGAAGGTCACTCATCATGGGATTGACCCCTACAGACAGTCAAAACCATTCTACTAAGAGATACATAAAGGGGAAAGAACCACTCTTGAGAATGTAGGGGCATGATTTTTTCCCAACAATAAGGCATCTATTTGTCATGAAATGCTAATGAACATGGCCAAAAATCAATTATGGGGAGAATAAAAAGAACTCCCAACAACTATTATAAGTGTTGGAGAGTATACATATATCCTAATGTTAAAAGAGAAGATGCACAACCTTGCACATAAATTAGATCAAAAAGTAGGAAACTCATCTGGAGGAGATGAAGAATAATGTGTATATGTGTGGAAGCCAAACTAAAAGGCCCGAAATGAATATACATGGAGAAAGATACCAAATTCTCATGAAGGATCCTAACAATTTTCAGCAGAACCTGAATCAAACACAATAGTTCAAGCCACAACACGACAGTGCAGAACATCAATATTAGTAGGACAAGGGTCTTAGCAAGATAGACCATATCAAAGACATGTTGGGCAAGTTGTTCATTATGAACAAGAGAGTGGTACGACAAACACAAAGGGATACATAGAATCAGGGGCATATATCCTCATCATAGAAAACCAAATATCTCAAATAGCATAAGAAGTAGCATCTTTGAAGAAGCTAGGTCAGCAAGCTTTCTAGGAAATACAAGTATCACGTCCATTAACAAGCAAGTGAAGGTATTACTCTGTAGTGGAAAAGTGTTTTTAAAAGAATAAAAGACAACTCTAGAGAATAATGACAAGGAAAATGTCACATTAGTAATATCATCTAGTGGTCCTCTTGAGAAAGGCATCATCCCACACGAGAAGGAACTAGAAGAAGAATATGATGAGCCAACTGAAGTTAGGAAGGATTCTTATGTTCCACATCACCAGAGAAAGATAGTACTCTAGTACAACTCACTAATAGTTTGATGGTAAAGTAGGCTTACCAATAATTCAAGAATTTCTTAGACACGTTCACAAAACTTCATGTCAACATACCTCTTGTTGATTCAATAGAAAATTTTGTCATATGGAAAACTTTTGAAGGATATAATTAACAAGAAAAGAGGGATATCAAATTTGATGTAGTGGTATTGAAGAAGCAGGGTAGTGAACTAATATAGAGGAATCTTCCATATAAGAGGTAGGATCTAGGATTCTTTAGGATACCATGTTACATTGGCAAAGTCAAATTTAGTGAAGCTTCATGTGACTCTGGATCAAGCATAAATCTCATTCCCTTGACAACAATCATGAAATTAGGGTTGAAGGAATCCAAGAAGAGCAACATGACCATACAATTGACAGAAAATTCAGTGGTAAGGCCAATAGGCATTTGCAAGGATGTGTTATTAAATATTGACCAATTAATCTTTCTAGTAGATTTTATAGTCATGGAAATGCAAGATGACTGTGGCAATAATCTAGTATTGGGGAGACCATCCCAAACTACAAAAAATTTAATTTTGGAAAAGGGAAGAGGAATAATGACACTAAGCATACATGATGACCACTTTGAAATAAAGCTTCCAGATTGTCAACAAAAGGTTGATGAAAAGGCACAATGCCACATGTTGCAACAATTAAACAACGAGGTATCCTTGTTATTGGGAAAGCCATTTCTAGAAATGGCCCATGCCAAGACAAAGGTGAACATGGACACATTAGCAATGGACATCATGGAGTGTGCTAAGAAAGTATCCTTAATAGATGCAGTGAAGCATCTTGACAATTTAGAAGAGGAAGTATACCTAATGGAAATTTTAGAGGCAACAACTTTCTCTCTTACACAAGAATATTGACTACTATCTTTAGACACACATGTCATGAATATGTAGGATGACTGCACATACTATCATACATTTGAGGAATGCACCCATTTTCTTAAATCATTGTCATGCTTTTACTCAAAGCACTATGAGGAATTAGAACTGCCTCCACCACTGTTGATCCTCTCATTGTAGTGTTCACTTGATCTTAAGATGAAGCCTCTTCCTCCATATTTAGTTTACATTTTCCTAGTGACAGACAACAAACTCCTCGTCATCATTTTGTCCTGACTGAGCACACAAGAGGAGGAGAAGTTTCTTGTTGTGCTAAGGAATGATTAGGAAGTAGACATAAAGGGGATATCTCCCAACTTTTTCCAACACATGATTAGAATTGGGGAAGGAGCCAAGCCAATAGCACAACCTCAGCGGTATCTCAATCCCATCATGACTAAGGTAGTAAAGAAATAGGTAGTCAAACTCCTATCGATAGGTATAAGTTATGATATCTCTGATTCTAAATGGGTTATCCCATCCGAAGTTGTTCCTAAGGAAGGGGGATCAATGTCACCATGAATTTAGCAAGCTAGTTAATATTAACTAGGTTAGTGGTCGATTGGTGTGTGTATTGATTACTATTGATTGAATGCTTCTACACGAAAAGATCATTTTCCATTCCCTTTTATTGACCATATTAGTGAGAGGCTCTCCGATTGCTCTCGTTTTTGTTTTCTAGATGGGTATTCTGAGTATAATCAAATTTCTATTGAACCATAAGACCAACATAAGTCCACCTTCACTTGTCCTTATGGAACTTTTGCTTATTGTCAGATGCATTTTGACCTTTGTAATGTATCCACTACATATCATACATGTATACTAACTATTTTTTGACATGGTAGAGCAACGTCTTGAGGTTTTTGTGGATGGCTTTTAATTGGGTGGAGAATCATTCGGGGACTATGTTTCCAGTCTTGATAAGGTCTTACAAAGGTGTGAGGATACTGATCTCATTTTTAACTAGGAAAAATGGCACATGATGGTGAGTGAAGGGATAGTTTTGGAACACAAGATGTCTAATAAAGGAATGTAAGTGAATCTGGATAATTTTGTAATGATCTCTAAGCTTCCTCCACTATCATCAGTGAAAGGGATAAATATTTTCTTACCATATGCCAGTTTTTATCGATGATTTATAAAAGATTTTTTGAAGATCACCAAACCACTTTCCAAATTGGTATAGAAAGATGTCCAGCTTATTTTTGATGAGCGATGCTTGAGGATTTTGAGATATTGAAGGAGAAATTGATCTACCCTTCTGTGGTACAGGATCAGTTCCATAGGAAGAGGACGACCCCAAACTAGAGTAGTTCATAGAAGCAATCTATGAAAAAGATGAGATGACGATGCCATTCACTCAGCAACATGTTATCCACCAAGTTCTAAGGAGATACCTCACATCAAGATCCCCTCTCCATCTCCTACACAACTCAGAGACTCTTTTTCAATGGAAGGTGTGTATGGGATGCTGCAATTGATTCAATAGGGGAAAATAGCAAGCGACCACCTTTTTGGGGATTCATAATGTTCAAGGGCAGCTTCTTCAGTAGCAATATGCAATTTATGTTAATTAGCACTTTCTCTTGACTAACTAAGAGAAGATGCATACCACCTATAGAGAATTAAGCATTTACAACAACCACTATATCATCACTACTGGAGCCAAGGTCAGTTTGCCATTTATCCTCAACCACCAAATATGCCACCCAACCACCAACTCTACTCACCAAATCCAAACATGCCACCATAACCATTTAATTGACCACCATTTTGATCGGGTACTTATCTTCCACCTCTTCAGTTTGATTCTAAATTTGAGTTCATAGTCGTGTTCAAGCCTGGGGCGAGGTGTTGGAACAACTCTAACATTATTGTATTTCTTTATTGTTTTATCTTTTCCCATTCTAAAGTCATAGGATCCACAACTATCTAGTGTAGTCATGGAGCAGAGTTATCATGATTTCTGCTATCGTCATACCATGTGGCCTTACGATGGAATTTGAAAATTTTGAAATAATTTGAAAGTCCCATATCTTTAAAAGCTTAGTTGAAAGTTTAAAAAACATTATCTAGATGATGTGTATGGGTTAGTTAGCTTGAGGACACTTAATATGAATGAAAAGTCTTATTTATTCAAGAATTGTGGATGTGATAGGGTTTGAGCCCAAACTGGCCCAATAATTAACGGGGCTTGAAATGGGACTCTTAGAAAGAAACTCTAAGATTGCCATGTACACATGAGAGGGACATGTCATAGTTTAAGGTATGCATTGTCTCTTAGTCATGTTATTTCATCCACCATTTGTGAAATTTCATCCCCCTTAAAATGATCAATTAACCCAAAATTGTGTCCTTTTGATGGTATTGCATGGTATAATAGAGGTTATGATAGCTAGTTTTTTTATTGCACTAGTTAGAATATATATATATATATATATATATATATATATATATATATATATATATATATATATATATATATATATGTCTCTCTCTGTGTGTGTGTATATTTTCATATCAATTAGTAGCATAATAAATTTCATGTAGATTGCATATTCTTGATGCATCATTCTTCCATTATGTACCTATGTTGCTTCCTCTAAAAAATAAAGTGAAAAGATACACATACATACCCCTCTAAATGAAAAAAAGAAGATAAAAAGTAATGAGAAAAGTTATAGAAATCCCAAGTATAATTCTCAAACACGATCTAATAAGAGGGGAAAAAATGATCAAATAAAGAGGGAGAAAAGGATACCTTCAACTCAAATCTAAATTTTTCTTCAAACAGAGGTGAAAATAACTACATGTATGCATTTTTTTTACTCGATTCTCATCCATAAGATGAGTCCTTTAGTACATGTGTCATTTCACTAGAAAACTAGGCATTAGGATTCATACATTTCTCATTTTGTTTAGGCTAGGTTCATCGTGTTTTGTTTTTCCATACATGTTTTGGATGTTACTTGTGATTCTTGTTCACAACCACCTACTTCATTCCATCCATTATTCTTTATGGTATTCAACATATATGATTGGTCCCCTCACTCACTCATAAAGGATAACTCTTCCAATTTGTTTGGTAGGTCTATAAGAGCAATGTAAATAGGGAATCACATGGTGAATGAATCATATGCCCTATTGACTATGAAATTAATTTCTCTATTGATAGTATTTCATTGATCTAAGGGTGGACATCTCTATTGAACATTTTTTTGTCATGTCATAGTAGTTATTGTTCAGTGGTTGGTAAGGTCCAGTTTGGGATTGCTAGCTGGGGGTATTTGAGAATTGTATTTTATATAGTTTGTCCTCTTACTAACTTATCTCAGACAGATCCAAAGGTACTATTGCTCGAGGGAGAGAAACATTCAAGATGGGGGGATTTTTATGCATTGAATTTAATTCGCTTCTCATAGGCTATTTTCATATGCATTTTTCTCTCTTTATTGGCAATTTTTGTATCAATTAGGAATAATTCATCATTGTTAGCCTGTGAAACCATATTGCATCAAATAGATACTAATGTAAATGGACTTATCTTGTTGAATTGGACTTATGTTTATTTTCTTCATCTTTTAGGCAATTTGAGTAGTTTTGGGTCGCTTTGTGCCATGAACAGTTGTGTTGGTGGTACCAACAAGGTAAAATAGAACCAAGATTTTGTGAGGAGTTTTAGTGCTACCAACTTCTAAGTCGATGCAAATGATTTTTAGGTCAGACGCCTCACCAAAGAAGCTAGGTGCCACCGACTTGTCGTCAGTGGTACTAACTTCTATATGAAGGTTCAACTCAGTTCTATCGACGCCTCCATCGATAGTAACAACACATATGATGAACCTCAACTAAGGTGATGGCTCGGTGACACTGACTTGTTGTCAGTGTTACTGACTTAGCTCGTTCAGGTGGAAATTACAATATAAGTTAATCCAACAGGTACAAAATAAGGACGTCCTGAGACCCTTTTATGACCTAATAGGATTTCAACCAAACTTATTATTTTCATTATATTCCATTGCACTAGTGTAGGGAGATAGAAAGGAGAAAGAGGAGTGAATGACCACATCTCGGATGACTCAGGTAGCTTCAGAGAGAAAATTTGTAGATGGAAAATTGGTAATTATGAGAAGGAGTCATCCATATCAGCTTCTCTAGGTGTTTTTGTTAGTTCCTTAGGACCTAGGGGTAACCTGACTTTGCATTGTATCTGCATTATGATTTAATATTTGTATTTCTCTTAAGATCTGGACATAAATCTACATTTTCCTCATGAATTGCAAATCCATGATCACCATAGTTAATTTCTTAGAGCATTAATTGCTTCCAGAGAAGAATTAAGGGTTGGATAAGTTATAGACTTATATAGCAGATACCTTGCTTCAAGAGAGGGATTATGCATGTGAAAGGTATAATAAAATGTTTTTCTAAAGCACCTAGCTAATAATTCAATCACTGGGAGAGTGGGACTTATATTAGATTATGTTGTGAATTATGCTATGAGAGTGGGTGATTCTTGCTATAGGTCCCTTGGCCCTGGGTATAGGATAAATGAATATTAATGAAATGATGTTAATTGCAATGTTAACCATGATTAAACTGTAATCCTAAGGTATCCATCCATTTTGTGATCACAATCCATTTGATTTAGTTCTTAATTGTTGTAAGTAGTTTTTATTAATCAATCAATCAGTCTTTCACTAGGTCTATTTGATCAAGTTAAAATACACAATAGTCTCTGGATTAATGTTTCCCTGAGATTGACATTCATGCCTCATATGCATGTACTATTTGACGCCTTTATTTGCATTCGAACGTATAGTTTTAGCATGCCAGACTTCCCTTTTGTTCTCTAAGTACATAAGCAGGTGGGTAGTTGCCAATCTACATTGGTGTATTGGGACAACTGTGGGGAAATGCTGCCAAAATATTCCTAAACATTGAAAACTGAGAACATGTGCATTTTACATTCTTTAACACTTATATTTCATTCATTGACTATTTTTAATATGGTATTTTTAGATGGTGTTTGATCGTTAGGATGAGAATCATGACGATCTACACCATGAGGAAGATCATCGAATAGTTTGATTACACATATGTTCATATTACGTTCTCTATCTTAGTAAAATTAGTTGCATTTTGTATCACTTATATGTGTTTCTTGACAATTTTAGGATGACAAACCTGAGATGTGAAACATAACGATCTTGTTGGGTCTACTAAGGAGTAGGGTGATTGTGCACATAAAAGAGGCATCACATTGGAACAACTTAGTAGCACAAAGTGGTAAAGGACCGAAGATATCCATTGACTTTGACGACGATGACATCCTATTTGGAAGAAGCATGAAATTTTCATACAATATTTATGGGTTATTACTCCTAGCAATGCCGATATATCATTAAAATCTTGGCATAAAATTGAAACTTCCATGAAAGAGAATATATGGAATTACATATATGACAAATGTTATAATTTTGATAGATATTCATCACTATATTTTAAATATTATGCCATAAATTATATGAACTTTTGTAGAGAGTTGTTGATCTTGAAGAAAAACTACATCATAAAAAGGCATTGCAACAATATGGGGGGATATTAAGGAATTATAGGAGAGATCTAGCAAGAGAATACATTATGAGAGACAAGAAGAAGAAGTACGCCGAATAGTCCTATATTAATCTAAAGGTGCGGGAAGCATTTGTTGCTTCAAGACAAATTGATAAGTTAAAGATATTAAGCCTCCTCATTTAAAATACATTCTTATCATAAATTAGATGAATATAATATATTATGTAATTAGGATATGTTTTGCATTAAGCAGGCTTTAAACAATGGTCAAAAAGAAATATGTAAAAACAACGTGCATGACCACAAGTTGTGCCCATGTGTCTACAGTAGGCGTCATCAATAGAGATTGGAGTCATGTTCTTTTGATAAGTTTATTACTAGGTATGCTAAGTCTTCTACTACTCTTGCACCTTTATTTTTTCATGAGGAGTGGATAGGTGCTAGGACAAATGACCTATAGTTCCTACTTCAGTTCCACTTTTAGATATTCAATTACCTTCTTGGATTGCAATGAACCTATTCGACTCGCTGGTTCCAAATTCATGGGGTTGCCACTATGTCTATGTGAGATAGGAGAAGGGTCGACTAAGATGGACCATATCCTAGAGGATGTTGCAGGTCAAATGCACATGACTAGTTTCTTTTTCTAGATATTAAGAAGTTGTTTATTTATGATTGGTTTAATATAACCATGATATAAGTTTGTATACGGTGAAATCTTATGGCTAAATACCTTTTTCTATATATTTGAAAATATATGGTGAATTGTTGCCTAATATATAAATCCATACATATTTTTTTATCTACTTATATACTGTGAGAGAATAGTTTTCTTTAACCAATTCAGCATATCCAGTTCCATCATCAATTAGTTGTGTATAGAGATATTATTTTTTTTTAAGTTATTATTGCTCCACCACATTTACATATTTTTCTACTGTGGGAATGTATGTGATATATCTCCTTTTAATTTTTGATAAATTTTAATCTCTTTGCTTAAAATTTCAACTAAAAAATGACATGCGCTATTGAATTTTATTTGTATTTTTATTTTGTTTTCCTTCTTTTCACTCTTAATAGGAATTGGGAGTTGTTGGTAATTGTCCCCTAGATGATGGCTATGTATTATCTTGATCCTGATTTGAAAATTAGGTAGTACGAGATGCACAATAAATATGGAAATTATAGACTAAGTAAATTATATTATTTGAGAGCATATATTCACGTATCGATCATTACCCGACTTTTTACTAATGTAATTAAATGTTTTACTTCTCCTTATAGGAGTATAAAAGCATTCAAATAGGTAGGAGGAGAGGAAGATAAGAAAATAAAACAATAGGTTGGAAGAGTCTTAAGGAAGTTTTCTTACTTCAATTCATATATATGTCAACTATTCTTATTTGTATTTATTAATGTTTTGAATAGGTTATGTAAATTTATAGGCTCCTATACAAAATAATAATTGTCCATGCATATACTATGTGATGTGACACATGGAGCTGATTGTCAAACATGTGTTACAAGGCATCAATTGTATACAAAAAGTAATCTATATAGTCTTAAAGCATATGTAAATGGCATCATTTGATAATATAAATAAATTAATTCAAACTATTCAATTATGTAATTCCTTTTTGCATTTACTTGACATAATAAAACCCAATAGAAAAGAAGAGTTGGATGTAATACGATAAGAGTGGATAGAATACTTCATTAAGGAAATCAATTTTGTAGTTGATTTGGATTTATTTTTATGTCAATCAAACTTTGATGGCATTATTTCTATATACATGTGCTTGTGATGACTTATATATAATAGTCTTCCAAGTTAATTGTTGGTTCATATATGTTAATGTGAGTATATATGCACATGTGCATGAATGGATGTGAAGAGAGACAAATAAGATGTTTTATATCTTTATGAATGAAGTGTGTATGTGCATATGTGCATGTGAATGGAACAAAGTGTGGATGAGAATGAATTTGCATATGTTTGAATGAATGGTGTTGATCTGGACTCTCATATGTGTTTGTTATTTCTAGTTTTGTAGGTTTTTGTTGGCTGACTATTAAACTGAACACAAAAATGAACTTATTATTGCAATAAACTACATGTTCTACATGCTGCTCTAACACCCAGATAGTAGGTCTACAAACCTTGTATTAAAGAAAAACCAGACCTATGACGTTGGTTTCCTTTAAAAACAAACAACGTAGATCTGGTTCATCAATTTTCTCAACAAAACTGACATCACATCTATTCTTATTTGTTATATTTTAACTAACAAGGAAGAACAATATCAATTTTCTTAAGCATGTCGATGGCATGGGATATAGACCAATGTTGGTTTCATCCATGCAACCTATGGTGTACAACTACATCATTGGTTTCTATATGAAAAAGTGAGTACTATAATCCTAGAACAGTCTTATAATTATGACAAATATTGGATTATAAAAAGACTGAACATTACTATTGTTATGCCATTTCACCTTTGTTATAAATTGACACTAAATTTGAGTCATTAGTTGTTGGTTACCATAACAACTGACATTGATGGCCATTAGTTACAATGTCACAGACTTAGGTGTCAATATGTAAACAAAGGCGTAGTCCTTGAGTAACAAATGCTATAGATGATTTCTATGGATGATTTCCTATAGATGGTAGGGGGATGGGTGGTATCACTCCCATTGCAACCAATCCTCCTAATTGTGTGCGGGCTTAGAGCACGTGAAACTAATCACTACCTCATAAGGGTGTCGAGACCATAGCATGTTACACAAAAGTGCTACTTTTCTGGAGTGTTATCACATAGCTACACTGCAACAAATTCTATTTAATCCGACACTAATTCCTGGAATTTTTTGGAAGCGGTGCCACGACTAAGCACGCAGACACTTTTTATTAATTTTGCACCGGCATACTAAGAGACAAATGCCATAATTAGATTAAACAAAAACACCAATTATCCTACCAAAGTGCGCTAATCAGAACTGTGTGAGCGTGCCAATTATCCTACCAAAGTGCGCTAATCAGAACTGTGTGAGCGCCAATTATCCTCCCATTACCACCGCTAATCGTGATGCGACCGTCGGAATTATCTCCCCACTACCACCGCTAAAATCATAAGCCCAACCCTATTTCCCGTTTGCCCTTTTGCTCGACCTCTCCACTGAGTGAAAAACCTTCACTTTGTGATGAAAACCTCTGCTCGTCCCTATTCCATGCCTGTCGTACCTGTCTGGCCCATCGTCGAGCACCGCCTCTGATCCTGCGCAACCCATATCATCTATAAACATATCTTCGTCAAATGCAAAAGCACCAGTGCAATTTATACTCACACATTCTAGGTATGTATTTATTCCACTTCGTTATCTCTAATTCTGATTGTATTTGTTTGTGCTCCATCAATGCCCCTCTCCTCCCCTCACATGCACATCAAATGTATGTGTTCTCTATATTCTATTTAATCATTTCTCTGCCCATCCCTTCCCTTTCCTTCCGATCAACACCTATTTCCTTACTTCCAACACCCATCCGATAACTTCCATGCACTCATCTGCTCCACCATTGACCTCCACTATAGGGTCCTCCAAAGTCAATTGAAGGACATGATCCGTAATAGAACAGATCTTGACTCCCGTTCTGATGTTTCTTCTTTTATTAGAAAGGGCCATTGACTGTAATGGTGGAACACGTATATTAATATAATAGCAAGCTACAGTGGCATATGTGATTAATAGTATTTGAATTAGTTTGTATTCCCCTGTTCCCCAATGACCTGATTTGCTCGCCGATGGCCTCCACCTCTGGCCTTCATTTCCCTTTCTTATGTGATGTCTACCATTAAGTCGATAAGGTCTCTAGCTTCATATCATTCTTTTAATCATGCTGAGTGTGGATCCATGTAAACATCTCATTAAGCCGAGCCTCCCTGTTCATTTTTTCCACAAAACCAATTTGATTCAAACTATATTTTCTAGCACGACCTTTGAACTAATTACATAAGTCAAGAATCAAATTCACATGGCTTGGTTATGTTTGGGAATGACTTCATATTATATCTTCTTGTGTTTTTTTTTGTACACTCATAGTGGCAAGTTAGCCAGCGGTGTTGCAATCTCTAAAGAAAGTAAGAACTCGTGTTGGGACAGCTGAACAGAAAACGTTTACTATATTGCTTATGTTATGAGGTAAAATCATCATTATTTTTATGGTACTTTGATTCACTATCAACAATTAGAAGAGTCATAGTTTCTTAAACTATTGGTATTTACCTACCCAATTCTATCGTTATGTATTTATTCATCTGGTCTAGGTGTATGTGATTTCTAGATAACAATTCAATATTTCTATGTTATATCAAAAAATCACCAACCCAATTCATATATATACTAACATCACTGTACTTGTATTACAAGTTAGGAAATCTGCGAGGGCACATGAGCATTGTTGGTGGTTTTAATAACAAGAATAGATTATATTTTTTATTTTGTTTAAATTTAGTGAGCTCAATGTTAATCATCCCACTCCTCAAGCAGGCTAAAAACATTATCAGAGAAACAACATCAGCCATCTTCTCAAACACACTCTCATCAAGCACCTGAAACAACATCAACATGACACTAGACCTGATCTCACGCAAGCCAAATCCAGGACCCCACATTATCTCCCCTTCCTTGTCCTACCACCAAGATTGACCGGGGCACAATCATGGTCATCATCAAAGTAGACTCCATCCCTTATATGTAAGCTCCTTTCCTTTGTTTCTGTATGCTTTGTCTGCCTGTTAGCGGGCAACTTTGATGTTACAGGTAGCAGATACAATATTCATGCCGGAGTAGTTAACTCTAATTTATTGTTACTAATTCCAATTGTTGGATTTTGAGGGACAATAATCTTGGGATAAATCGCTGCCACAATATCGTGAGAGGTGATCGGTAAGACATCCAGTTGCGAGACTTCTTAACACGGTTTTCAAACACCGCTGGAAATTGACTGAGAATTGAGTCAACGAGGCTACATTTGGCTTTCAAGACACAACCATGACTGACTCCGGATTTCGTTCTCATTTACTGACAGAAGAACTTGACAGGCTACTCCCATTTTAAAAATATTTTATTTGATTTCCCTCCTTGTATGTTTCATGACGAGGTCTAGATTCAGAATACATAAAGATCGAAAATGATGATAAATTTTCCTTACAGAAAGGGGGAGTATTCCTGGAGATAAAGTATTTGTTATTTTTCTTCTTCTAGACTTCCGCGGTTGGGCACTCCAGCAGCAATTTTCGTTGCAAACATCCAAACCATCATGTGTTGTAACTATCTAATAGAGGAAATACATCCATAAATTTATTATTTTTGTCGTTTTGTTTGTTATTTGGTCTCTACTCTCCATATACTAAATTATCTTGTGGATACCACTCACATAATTGGGATCGAGACAAAACTATGCGTCTACTAAGAAATGTGCAAAGTAAGTCCCCTACGTGGTTTTGTAGTTGCTGGGTCAATAATCATTTGCAAGTATTTGCATAACCTAGTCATAACATTGATGTTGCAAAACAACACAATGTGTATACGAATAATAATAAATGATCCAATATACCCACATTACTGACAGTCCTAACTAGTTATTTTTAGAAGTTTTTTGAACACAATAAAGAATGAAATGCACTGAGTATGACAAATCTAAGACCATGATTTTTTTTTCTTGGCATTAGTAAGTATTTTGATTTAGAAAAATTGCCCAATTGCAGTTCAAGGTGTATAAATATAGTCTTTTATCATGTTTAGGTTGTCTCAAGGTCCCAACAATGCTAGAACACAGAGTATTCTATGAATGCAGCTTTCACTGAAGTTTTTATGTGCATTGCATTTTATTTGACAAAAGTAAACAATTATTGACATTGGTTAATGATTATGATAAGGTAAGAATGAACGGTTAAATCTAAGAAACCAACCAACAAATTAGTCGATAAATCCCTTATGTTTTATTACTCATACATGTTTGGCATTTAACAATCACTGGCTTCAGGATCTTAGCCATTTTCAGGTGTCTTGCTAATGAATCTATTAACAAAAGGACCTCTAACTGTCCATTGTCATCCTACTAATTGATTACAAGTTGGATCATCAATTAATTTCTAGATAAATAGAAAGTACTACTTAACATGCTCTTCATCTCCATCTCCCTGTAACCTTCATCTCCATACCAAGAAAAGATGTGCCTCACACTAAGTCATTTCCCATCATTTTCACATATTGATATGGATTGTCTCCTTGAAAATATAGAAGAACATAGATCATCCCCTAACCTAACTGACGACGTGACTTCCATTCTCTTGTCGATTAACAAGTTACATAATTATTTCAAAGTATTTTCTTGCCTTTGTGAAAGTCTAATACCATGGCAAAGACTTATCTTCATAATATGTAATGCTATGTCATATATGATGTTGGGAAATTAGTCATACTATTCATATATAATTTACAAGGCATGTGGTAGACTCATAAAGGAGCCTACCATACCATGTTATCCAATTTCAATTAATCAATTTATAGACCCTAACAAATGATATTAACATTAGCTAGCACAGAATTCATTGTTTTCTCTATGTTAGACTGCTACTCAAACCTAAGGAGAACATCATCCTTGTTATGCTATTCAACCTATTTTCCTAAGGGAATGGTTCTACATGTGTGATAAAGTGGGTTTTCTAATTTCTTTATGCTTTG
This sequence comes from Alisma plantago-aquatica, assembly GCA_963693085.1. Lineage (NCBI taxonomy): Eukaryota > Viridiplantae > Streptophyta > Magnoliopsida > Alismatales > Alismataceae > Alisma > Alisma plantago-aquatica. Next base: position 175,817,287 of record OY856415.1, on the reverse strand, counting down.
TTCCTTTAATCTTGAATCTAACTCAAAACCCTAATTCACCTAAAGGTTAATTGATCACTCAAAGATGGGAATCTCGATCCCAAACTTTACCACAATATGGGGTAGGCTATGGTGAATCTGCGTCCCAAATTTCATGTCAATTGGACATTCCTAGCCCTCTCTATGAATTTTCAAAGATTTGGCAATGTTTCTTTCCTTTTTGAATCGCATCATTGTATAACCTATGGTTTTTTATCATCTCAAGGGTATTTTACCCTGTCACGTGGAGCTTTGGTCAGCGGTCCATGACCCTTCCCCCGCAGACTGTCTGGACCGTTGGATGGCGTGCCCAAGGATCCAGGGCGGATCGGACGGCCACCCAATCGTCCCCAACCTCCGGTCAACCCGGGGAGACGTGGCCCCAGCCACATGGAAGCTTTTTATTCGGTGCATTTATATATTCATGTGTTTGATCCACTCAGGGACATGCAACTTTAACTCTATTCTACACCTTATGTTGGCGCCTGAGGTGTAGAGTGAAGTTAGGTTGTTAACCCGTGACAGATGGTATCAGAGAAGGCACATGAATCAATATAGGTGTACCAAATAATTAGTAACCTTACCTAGACCTAGGGTAACCCACATTTAGCAGTAAATTACCGAGGTGTCTAGAAGGGTACCTTACGGAAGGTTCTGACATAATCACTCTCCCCATCTGTTTTCACAGTGCGAGGGTTCCCGCCGCAAGCTATCTGCCTGGCCAACGCAATTATTGTTAAAGTGGGCACCCTTACCTTAGAAAAATCTTTCCTCTCATCTTTTCTGAATTAAGGACTACCCCCAACCAACCTATTTAATGAATAATACACAGTAGGCTTCTCATCTACTTTCTCTCTCATGACCATGATCAATGATATACTCTCCCTATTATGTGGGTAGATTAAGAAAATGGGAACAACTAAAAGACATGAAAAAAAAATTAGAAAATATATGCCATGATTGCTAAATCTTTATTGCTTACTTTATGATCTATCTCAAATCAATATCTAAACTATCTTTATACAAACTTGCAGATGCCTCCCAAAACTAGGTCCAAGAGAACAAGGTCTAGTGATGGCTCTGGTGATGAATCTCACTCACGCCCTAATAAGACCATGGCTACAGGCGATTGGGAAGAACAAAAGAAGGTGATGTTGGAATGTATGCATGCCCTAGCCCTAAAAGAAACCAAAAATAGTGTCTCATCCTCTAGGACCTCAATCTTCGACAGAGGAGATGGTTGGATTATCTCAAAGATTACGACATCACTATTGCATATCATCCGGGCAAGGCCAATGTTGTAGCTGACGCTCTTAGTCGTAAGAAGTCAATCTGTGCATCCATGCGTCTGGAACCTTCACCTTCTGGGTCATCTCAAGTAGAATCTGACTCTATTATTCTGGCAAACATCAATATGATTCTTGGTCTTCTTTCTGAAATCCTGATATCTCAAAAGGATAGCCCTAGCTTGGAGGAGATGACCACTCTCGTGGCTAAGCCCCAGACACATCTATCTGATGGTATAGACGGTGGACTAAGGTACAAGCATAGGATGTGGGTACCTGAAGAGTCAGAGATTAAGAAGTAGATACTGTAAGAGGCACATGGGTCTAAGTATTCCATACACCCTGGATCTACTAAGATGTTTAAGGATTTACAGAGACACTTTTGGTGGAGAGTTATGAAGAACGATATAGCTGAGTTTATCTCTAAGTGTCTCACTTGCCAGCAGATTAAGGTCGAGCACCAACGTCTCGGTGGTCTATTATAACCCTTACCAATTACCGAATGGAAATGGGAAAATATCACCATGGATTTTGGGGTGGGACTACCCAGGACCAGGAAGGGTCATGATGCAGTTTGGGTCATAGTTGACCGGTTGACCAAGTCTGCACATTTCTTACCTATGCGGACTACGACCAAGGTTCCGGAACTTGCTAAGTTGTATATTAAGGAGATTGTATGACTGCACGGAGTACCAATATCTATTGTTTTAGATCAGGATCCAAAGTTCACATCACATCTATGGAAGCAGGTGCAGAATGAGCTGGGTACACAGTTGAATTTCAGCACCGCATATCATCCCCAAACTAATGGCCAGTCAGAACACAATATCCAAATCTTGGAGGATCTTCTCAGAGCATGTGTTTTAGATTGGGGAGGATCTTGGGATTACTACCTCCCATTAGCAGAGTTCCCATACAATAATAGCTACCAATCAAGCATTGATATGCCACCCTATGAATCTCTCTATGGTAGGCCATGTAGATCCCCTCTCCATTGGGATGAAGTCAGAGAAAGGAAGATGCTAAAGTCCGAGGAGTTGCAACTTTATGCTGATAAGGTGTACTTAATTAAGCAAAGGTTGAAACGGGCCCTGGATCGTCAGAAGTCATATGCAGATGCACACAGGTCTGACAGACAGTTTAAGGCCGGTGACTATGTTTTCTTGAAGATTAGACCTATCCGTGCCATTTCCATGAACTAAGGGAAGCTTAGTCTGAGATATGTGGGTCCTTTTGAAGTTCTAGAGCGCATTGGTGAATGTTCTTATCGGCTTGCTCTGCCTCCACAGTACAGCATGATGCATAATGTCTTTCATGTATCCAACTTAAAGCAATATGTGAAGGATGATAGTCATGTGCTGAATCACAAGCCTCTTGAGTTGCGGGAGAACCTCTCTTATCCAGAAAAGCCTACAAAGATTCTCGACTCCAGGGTTAAAGAGCTCAGGAATAAGCAGATCCAGATGGTAAAGGTGTAGTGGAACCATCAGTGTGCAGAAGATGCTACCTGGGAGCTACAAGCAGATATGGAGCAATGTTTTCCTCACCTCTTTCATGCAGTTAAATTTTGAGGACAAAATTTCTTTTAAGGTGAGTAGGATGTGATAAAGTGGGTTTTCCAATTTCTTTATGCTTTGTTCCTTTAATCTTGAATCTAACTCAAAACCCTAATTCACATAAAGGTTAATTGAACACTCAAAGATGGGAATCTCGATCCCAAACTTTACCACAATATGGCGTAGGCTATGGTGAAGTTGCGTCCCAAATTTCATGTCAATTGGACATTCCTAGCCCTCTCTATGAATTTTCAAAATTTGGCAATGTTTCATTCCTTTTTGAATCGCATCATTATATAACCTATGGTTTTTTATCATCTCAAGGATATTTTACCCTGTCACGCGGAGCTTTGGTCAGTGATCCATGACCCTTCCCTCACGGACTATCTAGACCGTTGGATGGCGTACCCAAGGATCCAGCGCGGATCGGACGGCCACCCAATCGTCCCCAACCTCCGGTCAACCCAGGGAGACGTGGCCCCAGCCACCTCGCGTGAGGGCAAACCACTCCCCGCCACTCTGTGCCACCTCACGCAAAACCGACCGATGCAAATACCTCCCCTCGTCTCCAAAAACTCGACGACCCCTAGCACGACCTCCAAAAATGATCACATCCCTCTCCAGGACTTCGTCGATGACCTGTTCTCCAACCACCGCGGAGCCCAATTGCACATCTGCGATTCACTCACCCCCACCTCTATTTAAGCTCACCAAATCACTCCTCAGCCTCCCTTTGATTCCTTTCTACTCTCAATTTACCTGGAACGAGCACCCCTCTCCTCCGAGCTCAAGCTTTTTACCTCGCCGCCGTCGAGCTGCTGGGCAGGCTGCTCCCGACCTCCTCGTCTGCCATTAAGTGCTGCCCGAGCTCTTAAGCACTCCACTCCACCCAACCGGTGCCTCAATGTAGGGTTTCCTCACCTACTACTCCCCCTTTGATCTCCTCCACCACAAGTTGTATAACTCACCGGTCTTCTAGCCGACCCAGCGCCTCACAGGGAGCTACGACCTGACCTCTAGCCGCCTGAGCTCGGATCACCCTCGCGAAGGTGATCCCAGCCTCATTCACGCATAAGGACAAGCTCTGTCGTCGCCCCAACTCGTCGAAGTTGGACCTGGCAACCTGCGTTGCAGCGTAGAGAAAGAAGAGAGGGACCCGCTCAGCTTAGCTGCACTAGTAGGAACCTTCCACGTGTGTCCAAGTAGACCAAACCACAACCCGCCAATTAAGCAGCCTTTGACCCACCTCAGTCATCTTAATCATAAGAGTGCGAGATTTTGACCGTTGGATCTAAACATCCAACGGTCCACACTTTTCTTTCTTTTCTTTTATTAACTCGGATTTCAGTTTATGACCCAATCTTGGGAAATTCATTATAAATAGTAGGAATGTCAGAAAAATACAATCAAGTACTCCTTTTTTATCAAAAAAATATGAAGATCATGAATCTGAATTTTGTTGACCCCAAATCTAACTTGAATAAAGGGTCTTGCCCAAATATGTTCATACATTATTTAATTATTTAGAAAATACTCGAACCTGTTTATATCACCAAAAAACTGTAATCATCATATTTTTGCATCCAGATAATTATGGGACAATCAGATCCAATTATCGTGACTCAATTATCAACAAAACCTAATTATCACTCTTTTCCCTATTTCGATCTACCAAAATGTGCATGATTAGTCAATATGATCTAAAGACCATGATTCTGACTTCATGAACCTACTCTGATGTGACAATAATAATCTTGGACTCAAATCCATACTCTAAGATTTGTACTCAACCCTCATGACTCCAAAGCTAATAAAAGGGCCTTTTATATACTCTTTAGAATAATGATGATTTGAACAATATATCTAATAAATACCAAATTTCCAATAATTTTAGGAAATCAAAGGCACCAGTGAGGAGCATCTCTGAACTCCCCACTTCTGATTAGAAGGTACGCCATTACCTCTCACTTGGTCATTAGGTTACTTGTTTGTAATATATAAATGTAATGAAGTGATCATCATATGAGTATATCTAATTGTTAATTTACAAATATGTGTTGCATGTTTTCCTATAGTTATGAATATGATCACCACGAACTAAATGTAACTGAACTAATATGTGTTGAGCACTAAATCTCTTTGGTAGAATAGTGCCTTGAGAAATAGTACTAAATCTCTTGGTAGAATAGTACAATGAGCACTAAATCTCTTGGTTAGAATAGTGCACCACAAAGTAGTACTAAATCTCTTTGGAAGAATAGTACAATGAGCACTAAATCTCTTTGGTAGAATAGTGCCTATGATTGAGCAATTTCTCACATATTGGTTACAAATGGCTAAAACATGAGATTCTTGTGTTGATAATATTTTTCTCTTGCAATAAGTATGTTGTTGTTATATTATATGTTTTCCCCCTTCCATTGTCAAGTGATTATCGTTTCCTTGTTTTTGTTGCCAAGTATGAAAGGAGGTAAATTAAAAAGACACGTAGGCATACTCAGTATAATATATTTATATATTGTGCTGACGTGTACCATATGCAAATGTTTTATAGGTACCTCCTACTCATGATGCATATGATGAAAAGAAGATGATACTGCTACTCTTTTTGCTGGCTCACAAAAAAATCAGATCTATCATGGGGATGTTAACGCTAAATGGGACTCTTAGATTATGTTCTTTTTCTTCTGTAGTAGTTTCTTATGTATTAAGTTTCTTCTGTAGAACTCCTATGCCTTCGAGCCCCTATGTAATGAATAATTTGGTTTATGTATGGAAGCTTTTTATTCGGTGCATTTATATATTCATGTGTTTGATCCACTCAGGGATGGGAAACTTTAACTCTATTCTACACCTTATGTTGGCGCCTGAGGTGTAGAGTGGAGTTAGGTTGTTAACCCGTGACAGATGGTATCAGAGCAGGCACATGAATCAATATAGGTGTACCAAATAATTAGTAACCTTACCTAGACCTAGGGTAACCCACATTTAGCAGTAAATTGTCGAGGTGTCTAGAAGGGTAACTTGTGGAAGGTTCTGACATAATCACTCTCCCCATCTATTTTCACAGTGTGAGGGTTCCCGCCGCAAGCTATCTTCCTGGATAACACAATTATTGTTAAAGTGGGCACCCTTACCTTAGAAAAATCTTTCCTCTCATCTTTTCTCGATTAAGGACTATCCCCAACTAACCTATTTAATGAATAATACACACTAGGCTTCTCATCTACTTTCTCTCTCATGACCATGATCAATGATATACTCTCCCTATTATGTGGGTAGATTAAGAAAATGGGAACAACTAAACGACATGAAAAAAAAATAGAAAATATATGCCATGATTGCTAAATCTTTATTGCTTGCTTTATGATCTATCTCAAATCAATATCTAAACTATCTTTATATAAACTTGCAGATGCCTCCCAAAACTAGGTCCATGAGAACAAGGTCTAGTGATGGCTCTGGTGATGAATCTCACTCACACCCTAATAAGACCATGGCTACAGGTGATTGGGAAGAAAAAAAGAAGGTGATGTTGCAATGTATGCATGCCCTAGCCCTAAAAGAAACCAACAATAGTGTCTCATCCTCGCGGACCTCAATCTTCGATAGAGGAGATGGTTGGAGTGTCTCAAAGATTACAACTTCACTATTGCACATCATCCGGGAAAGGCCAATGTTGTAGCTGACGCTCTTAGTCGTAAGAAGTTAATCTGTGCATCCATGCGTCTGGAACCTTCACCTTCTGGGTCATCTCAAGCAGAATCTGACTCTATTATTCTGGCAAACATCAATATTATTCCTGGTCTTCTTTCTGAACTCCTGATATCTCAAAAGGATAGCCCTAGCTTGGAGGATATGACCATTCTCGTGGCTAAGCCCCAGACACATCTATCTGTTGGTATAGACCGTGGACTAAGGTACAAGCATAGGATGTGGGTACCTGAAGAGTCAGAGATTAAGAAGCGGATACTGCAAGAGGCACATGGGTCTAAGTATTCCATACACCCTGGATCTACTAAGATGTACAAGGATTTACAGAGACACTTTTGGTGGAGAGGTATGAAGAACGATATAGCTGAGTTTATCTCTAAGTGTCTCACTTGCCAGCAGATTAAGGTCGAGCACCAACGTCCCGGTGGTGTATTACAACACTTACCAATTCCCGAATGGAAATGGGAAAATATCACCATGGATTTCATGGTGGGACTACCCAGGACCAGGAAGGGTCATGATGCGATTTGGGTCATAGTAGAGCGGTTGACCAAGTCTGCACATTTCTTACCTATGAGGACTATGACCAAGGTTCCTGATCTTGCTGAGTTGTATATTAAGGAGATTGTACGACTTCACGGAGTACCAGTATCTATTGTTTCAGATCGGGATCCAAAGTTCACATCACATCTATGGAAGCAGGTGCAGAATGAGCTGGGTACACAGTTGAATTTCAGCATCGCATATCATCCCCAAACTGATGGCCAGTCAGAACGCACTATCCAAATCTTGGAGGATCTTCTCAGAGAATGTGTTTTGGATTGGGGAGGATCTTGGGATTACTACCTCCCATTAGTAGAGTTCCCATACAATAATAGCTACCAATCAAGCATTGATATGCCACCCTATGAAGCTCTCTATGGTAGGCCATGTAGATCCCCTCTCCATTGGGATGAAGTCAGAGAAAGGAAGATGCTAAAGTCTGAGGAGTTGCAACTTTATGCTGATAAGGTGTCCTTAATTAAGCAAAGGTTGAAACGGGCCCAGGATCGTCAGAAGTCATATGCAGATGCACACTGGTCTGACAGACAGTTTAACGCCGGTGACTATGTTTTCTTGAAGATTAGACCTATCTGTGCCATTTCCAAGAACAAAGGGAAGCTTAGTCTGAGATATGTGGGTCCTTTTGAAGTTCTGGAGTGCATTGGTGAATGTGCTTATCGGCTTGCTTTGCCTCCACAGTACAGCATGATGCATAATCTCTTTCATGTATCCAACTTAAAGTAGTATGTGAAGGATGATATTAATGTGATGAATAATGAGCCTCTTAAGTTGCGGGAGAACCTCTTTTATCCAGAATAGCCTTCAAAGATTCTCGACTCCAGGGTTAAAGAGCTTAGGAATAAGCAGATCAAGATGGTAAAGTTGCATTGGAACCATCACGGTGCAGAAGATGCTACCTGGGAGCTATGAGCAGATATGGAGCAACGTTTTCCTCACCTCTTTCATCCAATTAAAGTTTGAGGACAAAATTTCTTTTAAGGTGAGTAGAATGTGATAAAGTGGGTTTTCCAATTTCTTTATGCTTTGTTCCTCTAATCTTGAATCTAACTCAAAACCCTAATTCACCTAAAGGTTAATTGATCACTCAAAGATGGTAATCTCGATCCCAAACTTTACCACAGTATGGGGTAGGCTATAGTGAAGCTACGTCCTAAATTTCATGTCAATTGGACATTCCTAGCCCTCTCTATGAATTTTCAAAGATTTGGCAATGTTTCTTTCCTTTTTGAATTGCATCATTATATAACCTATGATTTTTTATCATCTCAAGGGTATTTTACCCTGTCACGTGGAGCTTTGGTCAGCGATCCATGACCCTTCCCTCGTGGACTGTCTGGACCGTTGGATGGCGTGCCCAAGGATCCAGGGCGGATCAAATGGCCACCCTATCGTCCCCAACCTCCGGTCAACCCGGGGAGACGTGGCCCCATCTACCTCGCGCGAGGGCGAACCACTCCCCGCCACTCTGTGCCATCTCACGCAAAACTGACCGAGGCAAATGCCTCCCCTCATCTCCACGAACTCGACGACCCCTAGCACGACCTCTAAAAACGATCACATCCCTCTCCATGACTTCGTCGATGAGACATGTTCTCCAACCACCGTGGAGCCCAATTGGGCATCTACGATTCACTCACCCCCATCTCTATTTAAGCTCACCAAATCGCTCCTCAACCTCCCTTTGATGCCTTTCTACTCTCAATTTACTTGGAACGAGCACCCCTCTCCCCCGAGCTTAAGCTTTTTAACTTGCCACCGTCGAGCTACTGGGTAGGCTGCTTCCGACCTCCTCGTCCGCCATTAAGTGCTTCCCAAGCTCCAAAGCTCTCCACTACACCCAACCAGTGCCTCAACGTCAGGTTTCCTCACCTACTACTCCCCCTTCGATCTCCCTCCGCCGCAAGTTGTACAACTCGTCGGTCTTCTAGTCGACCCAACGTCTCACGGGGAGCTACGACCTGACCTCTAGCTGCCTGAGCTCAGATCACCCTCACAAAGGTGATCCCAGCCTCATTGTCGTGCAAGGACAAGCTCTGCCATCACCCCAACAAACCAGAGTTGGACCTGGCGACCTGTGTTGCAGCGCAGAGAAAGAAGAGAAGGACCCGCTCAGCTTAGCTGGACCAGTAGAAGCCTTCCACGTGTGTCCACGTGGACCCAACCACAACCCGCCAAGTAAGCGGCCTTTGACCCACCTCAGTCGTCTTAATCATAAGCACGCGAGATTTTGACCGTTGGATCTGAACATCCAACGGTCGACACTTTTCTTTCTTTTCTTTTATTAACTTGGATTTTAGTTTATGACCCAATCTTGGGAAATTCATTATAAATAGTAGGAATGTCAGAAAAATACAATCAAGTACTCCTTTTTTATCAGAAAAATACGAAGATCATGAATCTAAATTCTATTGACTCCAAATCTGACTCGAATAAAGGGTGTTTCCCAAATATGTTCATATCTTATTTAATTATTTAGAAAATACTCGAACCTGTTTATATCACCAAAAAACTGTAATCATCATATTTTTGCATCCAGATAATTATGGGACAATCAGATCCAATTATCGTGACTCAATTATCAACAAAACCTAATTATCACTCTTTTCCCTATTTCGATCTACCAAAGTGTGCATGATTAGTCAATATGATCTAAAGACCATGATTCTGACTTTATGAACCTACTCTGATGTGACAATAATAATATTGGACTCAAATCCATACTCTAAGATTTGTACTCAACCCTCATGACTCAAAAGCTAATAAAAGAGCCTTTTATATACTCTTTAGAATAATGATGATTTAATAATATATCTAATAAATACCAAATTTCCAATAATTTTAGGAAATCAAAGGCACCAGTGAGGAGCATCTCTGAACTCCCCACTTCTGATTAAAAGGTACGCCATTACCTCTCACTTGGTCATTAGGTTCCTTGTTTGTAATATATAAATGTAATGAAGTGATCATCATATGAGTATATCTAATTGTTAATTTACAAATATGTGTTGCATGTTTTCCTATAGTTATGAATATGATCACAATGAACTAAATGTAACTGAACTAATATGTGTTGAGCACTAAATTTCTTTGGTAGAATAGTGCCTTGAGAAATAGTACTAAATCTCTTGGTAGAATAGTACAATGAGCACTAAATCTCTTGGGTAGAATAGTGCACCACAAAGTAGTACTAAATCTCTTTGGAAGAATAGTACAATGAGCACTAAATCTCTTTGGTAGAATAGTGCCTATGATTGAGCAATTTCTCACATATTGGTTACAAATGGCTAAAACATGAGATTCTTGTGTTGACAATATTTTTCTCTTGCAATAAGTATGTTTTTGTTATATTATATGTTTCCCCCTTCCATTGTCAAGTGATTATCGTTTCCTTGTTTTTGTTCCCAAGTATGAAAGGAGGTAAATTAAAAAGACACGTAGGCATACTCAGTACAATATATTTATATATTGTGCAGACATGTACCATATGCAAATGTTTTATAGGTACCTCCTGCTCATGATGCATATGATGAAAAGAAGATGATACTGCTACTCTTTTTGCTGGTTCACAAATATCATGGGGATGCTAAAGCTAAGTGGGACTCTTAGATTATGTTCTTTTTCTTATGTAGTAGTTTCTCATGTATTAAGTTTCTTCTATAGAACTCCTATGCCTTCGGGCCCCTATGTAATGAACAATTTGGTTTATGTATGGAAGCTTTTTATTCGGTGCATTTATATATTCATTTGTTTGATCCACTCAGGGACGGGCAACTTTAACTCTATTCTACACCTTATGTTGGCGCCTGAGGTGTAGAGTGGAGTTAGGTTGTTAACCCATGTCAACATGTCATTGTTGTATCATGGTGAAAAATCGGCGAGTGACGTATTAATTGTGGTGAATATTCGGGAACCTATAAAATTGTAAAAAATCGCCATTTTTTTTGTAAAATTCAGATACTTTTGTTACTATGGGCTTAACTAGGCTATATTAGGTTGTTGTTTCTTAGTTTAGCCAATATTAGATAAAAGTACAAAAAGTTAGATCTAAAATAGGCCAATGCGGGTTACAATAGCACATGCTTGGTCTCATTTATGTCATACTAGGTCTAGAAATGGAAAATAGGTCGAACCCAGGCTATGCTGGTCATATTTGTGTTGAATTTAAGTTTGATTGAGTGCATATGAAACAATATTACATGTATCTAACCTATATATATGTATGTGTATGTATGTCTGCTTAAATGATAAAGGTGGGTCTCAACTTGGGACTATAAGGAATTTTAGAACCCATTTCAGTCATTATAAGGGTAAATTAATTGAGATTAGGTCTAACTTTTATTGATTTATTTTACAAAGGATGCAATTGGTTTAGAATAAGTGTAGATGGGTACTCGTGGTCGGACGCTCCCTAGGGTTTCTCTAGGCAACGACGCATCTAGGGTTTTCTCGTCTTCTTGGTGTGGTTCTCTTCTGTTTTGCATGTTATCTCCATGTCATGGCGGATGAGCTTGTGGGTAGGTACGCATCATTATGGGTATAGGAACAGGAGGAGAATGATGTTCTAGATATCCAAGGGGCAACGGACGGGGAAGGTAATGAACACATAGCCCTAGCTTTAGTTGGAAGGTTGACGATGAATAGACTGTATAATTTCCCTGCCTTCAAACGCATGATGTCAAACGTGTGGGCGTTGAGGAAGGAGGCCAGCTTTTGACAACTATCAAATAACCTATTTGTCGTTTAGTTCATCCACTGGAAAGAAAAGGAAAAAGTCATAATGGAAGGTCCTTGGAACTTTGATAATCATCTTCTCGTCGTGAGGGATATCAAGCCAGAGGATACTCCAGCAAAGATGGTGCTCAACCTCTGCGAGTTCTGGATACGTTTGTACAATTTACTGCTTGGGTACAGATATGAAGAGGTGATCAAAACGGTGGTAGGAAAAATTGGCACAGTGCAGGCTGTTGACAGGCGTGATCTCAGATGGGGGGCGTCATGCCGAGCTAGGGTTGAAATAGACATATCAAAACCAATCCGCCAAAATAAAAAGATCCGAGACAAACAAGGAAAATTTGTATCTGTTGAAATCAGATATGAAAGGATGCCTACTTTCTATTATCTCTGCAGAATCATTGGTCATATCAAGAAGGACTGTCGGGAGGAGGAAGACGAAGGTGAGGAGGACTTGGCTCTGTTGTTATGGGGTCCATGGATTAAGGCCTCACCTACGAAACATTGGTTTGCTCCTATTAAAGAAGAGCTACTGGGCAGGGAAAGCACGAGCAAGGAGCTTCGCTTCACCTCCAAGCCAACGCTGTCAATTCCTAGGGTTGCTGGAAGGTCATGCGGGGGTGAAGGTGGCAGCATAAGCTCAAGTAATAAACAATGTGCCGCTGGAACGGAGGACACGGGGGACTCAACAGACTTGGCGATGAGGGCAGACCAAGAGGACGTATTCGTGAAGAGGCCGAAGAGGATGGTTGTTTATCAGATGATGGATGGTGTCGATGCCCAGGGTGGGACTGTGACTGTGGGACGGGGGGGGCGACAGATTCATACCATAACCCCGGAGTCAGGCTTTCTTGAGCGCAACATGAAGATCGAGGGATGGCGGGCTGCTACCAATGAACCAAGCAGTTCCATCCACCGTAGGTGGAAGGGGGGTGTCCCCACGAGATGCTGGGGGAGATCACAGGAAGGAAACAAGGTGTGATGGAGGGGTTGCAGTGGGGGGAACGCTACTGGAACAACTCAGTCGGCAAGAGGAGCCACTGCTCTAGTCCAGGATCATCACGCATGGGGAGTTGCGTCCCAAGCCACGCCCACAGGGGTTACAGGTGCGAAGGCCAGGGTGTATGACACCCATCACACAGAGAGCGACATTGGGGATGATCATCGATGGGCGCATGGGGGTAGCACGAGAGGAGCAACCACCAGGGTCACCAATGTAGAGGAGATGGCAGCGTTAGCTACTGAGGACAGACCTGTTCACAATTTCGGGAGTGTTGGTGTGAAGCTTGGAAGTCAGACAGGGAACATTACCAGGGCGGAATCCGTGGAAGCTACCCAGAGTGTCGGGAGGAATGATTTTCTACAGGAAGGCAATGGGGGTGGTTGTAATGGAGTGGACATGGGTGGGGGAGACGACAACCTAATGCAAGGGGAGGGAGATAGTAAAATGGATGAGGGGGAAGGTGCGAGGGAGGTGGTTCTGAGAAGGAAGGAGGGAGGAGTGAAGGGCGGGAACGTGTGGAGGACAACAAGGTTGGGGGTGTGCCAGGTAAATTTGGAAGGGACAGGGCAGGAACGTGCGGAGGAAAACAAGGTTGGGGGTGCACCAGGTAAATTTGGAAGGGACTAGGAAGGTGAATTTGATGTACCATGAAGGGGGGAAAAGAAGGAAGAGAGGGGAGGATGAGGGTCTTAGGGCTGAGGAAGGGATGACGGGTTCAGGAGGGAAGCGTTTGAGGGTCGATGGGTAGTGTGAACCAAATCACACGTTAGTAGCGGGCGTTGGGGAGGTCCAGGGCTGTGAAGGGCAATGAAAACCCTATATTGGAACGTCCAGGAGTTGGGCAGCCCTGGGACGGTGGACACCCTGAGGAGGAGGTGTTGGAGGGAGTTGTCCGACATAGTCTTTGTTATAGATACTATGTGCAAAGGAGGAGACCAGGAGGTAGTGTGGAGAAGGTGTGGTTTCAATGCGGGTGTTGGTGTGGACAGTAGAGGAAGGGCATGAGGTTTGGGTTTATGGTTGAAGGGGGGAGATGTTACAGTTAAATCTTTTTCTAATCATCAGATTTGTGCAGTAGTTGGGAAGGTGAATAGCCTGGAGTGTTTCCTTTTTGTGGGGATCTATGGGTGGGCAGCCACCCATGAGAGACACAATACATGGCGGTTAATGGAGGATCTTTGTGCTCAGTCCAATTTACCTACTCTATTTGGTGGTGACTTCAATGAGATCATTGCTCTTTCTGATAAATAGGGAGGACAACCTCGCAATGAATGGCAGATGCACAACTTTAGGGAGGCCATTGACAGATGTCAGCTGCTTGATCTGGGTTTCATGGGCAACAAGTTTACCTGGAAGAGAGGACTGCATGCAGAGAATATGATTTTGGAAAGACTTGACCGTTTTTTGGCGGACAGGAGATGGTGTGATATTTTCAACATAAGGAGAGTAAAGAATTATCCTATCCTCAATTCTGATCATGGGCAAATTCTTCTGTGGGACGAAAGATGGAGCTTCGGGGAGGACAAGTTTGCTAGGAGATTCAGGTTTGAAACTTTGTGGCTTTCTTCACCGGAATGTAAAGAGGTGGTCACACGTGCTTGGAATGGAAATCACTTACTGGGGCTCAAAGGGCGGACGCAATTATGTGCTGAAAAATTAGTAGGATGGGCTGAGGACAAGTTTGGGAATATCAAGAGAAGAATCCAGAAGATCGAGAAGAGGCTAGGCATAGACCAGAACCGGCCGCCTTCTAATGATATGCTTTTAGAATGTAAGGCTCTTGCGAAGGATTTGCAGGATCTTCAGAGAATGGAGGAAAGCTTTTGGCTTGCAAGGGCCAGAACTTACGAGATGAGAGATGGAGATAGGAACACCAAGTACTTCCACCATAAAGCAAGCCAGAGGAAATGACACAACACCATTGAAGGGCTCTTTAAAGAGGATGAGACTTGACACACGGACATGGACACTATGGCTGAAATCATCTCATCATATTATAATTCTCTTTTCACAAGTATAAATCCAGATGGTATGGATGAGTTCTTGGAGGGCTTGACACAGGTGGTGCCCGATTGCTATCACTCTGAACTTAATAAAGTTCCCTCTAAAGAAGAAGTGTGGCGAGCTTTACAGCAAATGCACCTAAATAAAGCTCCTGGATCGGATGGTATGAAAGCAATCTTCTATCAAAATTTCTGGGAGACTATTAAGAGTAGCCTGCTTTCCTTTATCTCTAAATGGTGGAATGGAGAGGTGGGTCTATCTGATATTAATGATACTGACATCGTCCTCATTCCAAAAACAAACAACCCAGTTTGGTTATCTGATTATAGGCCGATAAGCCTTTGCAATGTTTCTTATAAGATTATTACTAAGGTTCTGGCAAATAGAATAAAGCCCCTGATGAATGTGATCATTTCTGAAAATCAAGGTCGTTTTATTGAAGGAAGGATGATCACTGACAATGCTTCGGTTGCTTATGAGATGTTCAATACCATGAAACACAGGAAGAAGGGCAAAGAAGGTCTTATGGGACTGAAACTGGACATGAGCAAGGTGTATGATAGGGTGGAGTGGCCTTTCTTGGAGAGGATGATGGAGAGGCTAGGATTACCGTCTATTTGGAGGAACAAGGTTATGGAATGTGTGACTAGCGTATCCCACAAGTTCATCATCAATGGCAATAGGAGAGGATCTTCAATTCCATCTAGGGGGTTGTGGCAAGGTGACCCTATATCTCCCTATCTCTTTCTTTTTTGCACCGAAGCTCTCTCTTTCTCTCTTTCCAAAGAAGCATAGGACAATAAGATACACGAGGTGAGAATTTGCAGATAGGCTCCACGGGTTACTCATCTCCTTTTTGCAGATGATAGCCTTGTTTTCACAAGGGCGACCTCAGAAGAATGCTCCGCTTTATCTGAAATCTTCAGCCAATACGAGAGGGCATCTAGACAGAAAATCAATTTTGAGAAGATAGAGGTTTCCTTTAGTGCAAACGTCACTGGGGAGAGGCATGAGGAAATCAAGAATCGACTGTATGTTAGGGATGTGGATAGGCATGAGAAGTACCTTGGACTTCCCACGGTGGTTGGGAGGTCTAAGAAATTAGTGTTTGCGTCTATAAAGGACAGCGTATGGAAGAAACTCTAGGGGTGGAAAGAACAACTGCTATCCAGACTGGGTAAAGAGGTTCTTATCAAGTCAGTTATTCAAGCTATTCCTACTTACCTCATGAGTATCTTCAAGATTTCAGATGGACTTCTTGATGAGATCCAGGCGATGATGGCACGGTTTTGGTGGGGTTCTAAGGAGGGGGAGAGGAAGATCCACTGGGTGAGTTGGGAGAGATTATGCAAGCCCAAGGAGACTGGAGGTATGGGGTTCAGAGATTTGAAGGCTTTTAACCAAGCTCTTCTATCTAAACAGGGATGGAGACTGGCGGTGCATGGAGAGTCACTTGCTGCATGGATTTTAAAGGCGAAATACTATAGGTCCATGTCTATTCTTTACGTGGAGTTAGGGGGTAATCCTAGTTACACTTGGAGGAGTATATGGGGTGCTATGCAGATGGTTAAGAGTAGTTTCAGATGGAGAGTGGGGGATGGGAAGGATATTCACATATATAAGGAGAGATGGATTCCACACATAGGGGGTTTGGTGAGTAGGTTCTTGGTGAGTGGAACGGTGGAGTACAGGTTAGTGAGTGATTTGATTTGCAGGGGGCCAAAGAGGTGGAATAGAGAGGCGGTAGAGACATGTTTTCCAGTAAACATTGCTAGGAAGGTTCCCAACATACCATTGTCACAGCGGCATGAGGAGGACAATCTTTTTTGGGTAAAGGAGAGTAATGGGATGTTTTCGGTTAGGAGCGCCTATGCTCTTATCCGAGCAGGGGAGGATTTGGTGGATGGGAGGGATATGATGGTTTGGAAGAGAGTTTGGAAGCAGGGATGGCTCCCGAAATTAAAAAACTTCATTTGGAGAGCATTGAGGAACATCTTACCGACAAAGGTGAAGCTCTTTAGGAAGCATGTGACACGACGAGGGCTGCAATCACTGTGGAGATTGGGAGGACATCACTCATGCCTTGCTACATTGCGATCTGGCTAGACAGATATGGGCAGCAGGTGAGTTTGACTAGACGGGGAAGATGGGAATCCACGACGTGGGGAGCTTGGTGAGGAGCCTACTCGATGAGGTGGATATCCGTCGCAAGGATGAGGGAGCGACTCTTCTATGGGTGGCATGGACAATAAGGAACAAATATTTTTTCAACGAACGCCCTCCTTACCTTTCGGGTCTTGCGGTTAGCTTCATCAACATGGTGGCGGAACATGCAAGATATCATGCTGCTGTTGGACGTTCAACATCCTTACCTACGGCGTCTGGGATTGTTACATGGAGACGCCCACCCAGGGGCAGCGTGAATATCAACACCGACGCATCTCTCACCACTACAGAGGACAACGACTGCGGGGCAGCCATTCAGGATGAACTCGGTCAACTCTTGTGGACCATCCAATGCTGGCTAGAACATCCATACTCAGTGCTTAGTGCAGAGGGTATGGCTGTCCTACACGGCATGCGTCTGGCTCTTAGGAAAGGCTACTTGGACATAGTGGTGGAGATAGATTGTTTGCTGCTTGTGGAAGATGTGAAGAAAGGTTGTGGTAGACTTGGTTATGAGGACATCATCACCCGGGACATCATTGAGTCTCTTATAGCTTCTTTTCTTTTAATTTCTATTTTATTAGAAGGCAAGGCAATAGATTAGCACATGACTTAGCCGCTTCTTCCTGTCATTTTGTTAACCCTCACTGTATTAGTGGGGGGTTTGAGGATTGGAACCTTGTACTGACTGCAAATGATTTGATTACTTAATAAAATTGCGGGCGCCCTTTCTCAAAAAAAAAGAACAAGTGTAGATTTGTTTGGATCAAATTGTGTAGCCTAATAGGTAAAATTAGGTATGGTTTTGTTATGTTTAGGCATAGTTAACAAGGCCCTCACCTAGGCATGTCTCTAGATGAGGTATCAAAGTCTGGGTGCCTAGGCCATCAGATTAATTACAATTTGATTTATGTAAATGGAGTCAAGTTTAGGTCTAATGTTAGTAAGATAGATGTACTTTAGGCCACATGTAAAGTTTATCTAGGGAAATCTAGCATTGGTTAAGTTTAAGATATAAAAAATACTCATAGATATATCTAATACATATATATATGTATATATTCAAAACTCTAAATGATTTAAAAATAAAAAACTAATAGACTGCCTGGCCTACCTTGGTTGTACCTAGATTGTCAAATTTTTTTTGTAAAAATAAGAGGAATAATACAATTCTTGGACCACTTTGTCATTGGTGCCTATGCACTTGGGAAGTTACACCCCTTAGTGCTATAGGCCACTGCCTAGACAACTATTCTCATAACATAATTTTTGCATGTCCTATTTATCATTTGGTCACTAAAATACCTAAAATTAATTCCATTAAGTACACGTGTATGATCTCACTCACCTAGATACAAGTACTTATAAATTTGTTGGCCATTTTTTTAACATTAAAGTAACCACCTTCTAATACCATACTTCAATATTTTAGTTTAGAAAAATATATTTTCATATAATGATGGGTCATATTTTATTATATTATGATTGGAAAATATTCAAAATTTTGCAACCATGAATATAGGTTGGCTTTTAATATTGATACCAATTTATAATCATAGATGTCTAGGCTCCCCACCAAGAACACCTAGGCTTGCTAGGCTCTTAAGGAGGAGTTAAAGCCTATGAACCTAGGACATAATGCTGAAAAGTTGGGTTCCTAGGACCAAGGAGACTTGATCTAGGCCATTTTGATGCCAAACTAGGTTATTTGAAGTATGAACTAGGACTAATACAATGCTTAGACCGCTTAGTCTTTGGTTCTTATCCATCTAGGAACCTACAATACTTAGTCATGTAGGACACTGCCTAGATACCTATGCTCATAACATAATTGTTGAATGTGCAATTTATGATTTGGTCGTTAAATTTCCTAAAATCAATGCCATTAAGTACAAATGGGGATGATCTCACTCCTGATGTTTTTTTAATAGTAACACAACTCAATGACATCTAAACACACCAACAAAAGTGTTTAAAATTTACCCACCACGTGTGTAGATTGTGGCAAACACTTATGTTCATTATTTAAATTTTATTAAGGGATACTAACATAGGATATATTGGCATGGAACTCTTCAAATAATCATCCATGGATATGGAATCATCTTATGAATATTAAAGAAATAATTATAAAGGCTCCCACCTTGGTGAGCCTGACTATGGAGGAATCTATCCTCTGTCACCTAAATCTAATAAACTTTTGCATAAAAAAACTAATCAGACCTCAAATTTCCAAAATGTGCCCTATATTTACCTCAAAAATACATAAGCTAACCAATATTAGACCTAATTTTCCAAAAGTAGATCTAATTTGTCCCAATCAAATATGTTTTCTACAAACCAAACAATCTTCCCCAATTTGGCATGTTTTCATAATTATATGGATAGGCAACATGAACTTTGGCCTCTTACAGAACTACAAATGACATGATTCCATCAAGGACTTCACGTTCAATTGTCATCCTTATTAGTTCCCATAACTAAATGCAGTTTCCATTTCATATACATATATTAGTACATAACTACAAAAAAATTTCTCTTATATGTTAGCCATTTGTTTAGTTAGCTCTTGTATATTGGTGTTCCTCTCTTATGGAAAAATTCCTAATATAGGGTCTAGAAATTTTGATTTTACATGGTGCATCTTTGAAATGAAAAGGTGCTCTATTCAACCGAGGGAATTGAGTGAGTATTAATTTGTAATAGTTTCATGTGAATCAGCATATGAACACAAACAATTGTTTAAATATAAGCATCAAGTTTATTTCCATCTAAATTCATGTCCGACAACCATGTATTTTTTATTTTGGCCATAACTAGTAAAAACTTTCTATAGTCAACAGTTGCAGCTGATATAACTTCATTTCATGTTGAATTCTTACTGCATTTAGTATTTTTTGGTTGTTTGAAAAGTATGTCATTGACTTATGTGTCTTAATATATTAACTGTAACATATTTAACTATAATGGTTTATAACTTGTAGGATTTAATGGCTAGAATAGATAAGAGTTGGATGAAAAATGGGAATAGATTATCAACTGAATACATTAATGGTGTCACAAAATTTATTCGGTTTGCATATAGAAATTCTAAAGTTGATGGTTTCATAACTTTCCCTTGTGTTAAATGTAATAACTCATGTTTCAAGACAATAAATGAGGTTTCAGATGATCTTACAGTGAATGGTATAAATGAGTCTTATACATGTTGGGTGGCGCAGGTGAATCAGTTGAATTGAGGCATTCTAATACTAGTGATAATGTTGATTCTGACATTGATGAGGATGTTGATGACATTGAGGGAATGATCAAGGATGGGCTAGGGTTTCACGATTGCTTTATTCCTACACCAGATCAAATGAATGAAACTAATGAGGTTGATAATTTAAGTGATGATGTTTTGAAATATCTTAAACTGTTGAAAGATGCAAAGGAACCACTTTATGATGGAATAGAAAGGTTCTCAAAATTGTCATTCACAATGTCATTGTTCCAACTATGTGAAGATAGACGTATGTGTAAATCGTTGTATGTTGTTTTTGAAGGAGCAAAGTAATGATGATCAATGTTCAAAATGCAATGTTGCTAGGTGGAAATACACCTTTCTTGATGACATGGTTATAGATAAATCTCCTAAAAAGAACACCCACAAGTTGAAATTGGGGAAAAAGATTCCTGCTAAGACTTTATGGTACTTTCCACTAATACCCCATTTGAAACGGTTGTACATGTGCTATGAAATAGACTCAGAGATGAGGTGGCATAAGGAGAAGCAAAGCGATGATGGTATATTAAGATACCCAGCTGATGCAGAAGAATGGAGGAGATATGATGAGTTGCATCTACTTTTTTCTAGTGACCCTCGCAGTGTCAGTTTAGGCTTAGCATTTGATGGATTTAATCCATTTGGCAACATGAGCCTTTCTTATAGCATATGGACGGTCATTAATATCCCATATAACTTACCCCCATGGCTTTGTATTAAGTAGGATTATTTAATTTTATCGATTTTGATTCCTGGGAAGAAGTCTCCAACATATAAGATTGATGTTTACTTGCAGTCCCGAATTGAGGTGTTAAAAGAGCCATGGGATATAGGTGTCCAAATTTATGATGTTGTTTCCAAGAAATGCTTTGAAATGTGTGTTGCATTGATATGGACAATAAATGATTTCCCCGCTTATGGGTACTTGTTTGAATGGTCAACCCAAGGTAAATTAGCATGTCCTTGTTTCCATAAGGATACTTGGTCTCTCAGAATAAAATACGGGGGGAAGTTTTGCTACATGGGACATCATGGATTCTTGCCCCAAGATAATAGATGGAGGCTCAATGAACATGCTTTTGACGGAAAAAAAGAAGCACACCCTCCCCCAGAAGTCCTATCTGGAGAAGATGCTTTGATCCAACAGAATGAAATATATGTATCTAACCTTGGAAAGAGAAAGAAGAGATCTCCAAAAGAGAACCCTTCTCATGCTTGGAAGAAGAAAATCATTTTCTTTGATCTACCTTTGGAAGACTCTTCGTTTATGTAATAATCTTGACGTACTGCATATCGAGAAAGATATATGTGACAGTTTGATTGGAACAATCATGGAAGTTGATGAGAAATCAAAGGACAATTCAAAAGCTTATAAAGATTTAAAAGATATGCAAACAAGGAAAGAGTTTTTACCTAGAATCATAAATGGAAAACTAGATGTTCCCGTTCCATGCTTTACTCTATCTCAGGACACTACTACAGAAATAGCATTCAGTGTCACTTTTCTAGGCGTCGGTTATTAAGGAAAACCGACGCCTAACATATAAGGCGTCGGTTGTTTAAGAAAACCGACGTCTATATTCGAAGACCAGCCAGACACGGGTACCGCTTTGTATTCAGCGTCGGTTGTTTATAACAAACTGACGCTTAAAGTCGCCCGCGAAATCCAACTTTTGATCAAAAAAAATAGTGTCATTTTCAGCGTCGGTTATGTAGGTATAAACCGACGCCTATGTGCGATGAAAATTTGTGCGAAAAGTGTCACTTTCAGCGTCGGGTATCCTTGTATAACCGACGCTGAAAGTGGTTCCCGTCAAATAATTTCATGAAAATATCGTCCAATTGGACGTCGGTTTTTTCAAACAACCGACGCTAAAGATGTTTAGGCGTCGGTTGTTGTAAACAACCGACGCTATTTGAGAACTTATAACCCACAATCGCCTGACTCTTCCCCTTTCTTCTGTTTCATTGCTACCCTATTTCCCTGTTGCGGCGATTTCTCCGGTGATTTTGTGCTGCTGCTGCTAGTTTTCTCTGGCGCTTCTCTCCGGCACTCCATCTCCGGCGCCCCTCTTCTCCAGTGCGTTTCTTCTCCGCCGCCGCCGCCTGCTGCTCTAACTGCCTGCGTCGCCGCCCTGCTGCTCCAGCCACCTGCTGCCCGCCCTGCTGCTCCATCCGTTGCGCCGCTGCCCCGCCTGAGAACCGGCACCGCCGCCACGCCTGGTGCCCTCCTGCTTGCCCACCTGCCTGCCCTAGCTCCTTCCTTTCTTCCTACTGACGCCCGGCGTCCTGTTTCTACACACTGGTTAGTTTTACTGATTTCCTTGCTGCTTTCAGTGATTAATGATTGATACTACTGGTTAGTATTTCTTTAGTGATTAATTTAATTCAAAAATTCATAGTTTGTTATTTACAATAACTGATCTGCTTGCCGATTTTAATGATTAGAGATACTGATTAATAGTAAGTATTGATGAATACTTAGTTAATTACTGATTTGTTGATTAGATATGTATAGAAGTTCCTTATAAATATATTTTTTATATACACATACATGTAATTTTGTATAAAATTCATGATGTAGTGTGATCTTAAATCCTAGAGTGTACCCCTTTTGTTCTATGATGGTACCTATGACCCTAAATGCATCCATAAGGGTCTATTGTATCCTAAAGAAGATTTATTTCTTCCTTCTGCCCTAATTAGAATGAACAATCACTAAATTATGTACTGTTTGTATGGAGTCCGGCTTCATTGTAGATATCTATTATTGTGTTTGTTGGCCTAGAAACCCGTCCAAGATTGACTCATTAGGAGTAAATCTTGGATAGTCCCCGGTTTGGGACTGTTCTTGAACACCTAATCTCACTTAGGATGTAAGTGTATAATGTGTATTGAGTTTTCGAGAAAATTTTGGTAGCATTTCCCCGTTTGTTCTCTAAGTACATATCTACTTAGAGAAAAGCGGGGAAATGCTGCCGAAATTTTCTTGAAAACCCAATACACATTATACACTTACTAGTGAGATTAGGTGTTCAAGGATGGGATAGGTGGTACACATTTATTATATATAAGAATGACATCAAATGTGTTTGTAGGCCTAGAATGTGAACAATCATTGTTTTTTGTATTACTTGTACATTGGTATAAATTAGAATGAACAATCACTAAATTATATACTATTTGTATGGAGTCCGGCTTCATTGTAGATATCTATTATTGTGTTTGTTGGCCTAGAAACCCGTCCAAGATTGACTCATTAGGAGTAAATCTTGGATAGTCCCCAGTTTGGGACTGTTCTTGAACACCTAATCTCACTTAGGATGTAAGTGTATAATGTGTATTGAGTTTTCGAGAAAATTTTGGTAGCATTTCCCCGTTTGTTCTCTAAGTACATATGTACTTAGAGAACAGCGGGGAAATGCTGCCGAAATTTTCTTGAAAACCCAATACACATTATACACTTACTAGTGAGATTAGGTGTTCAAGGATGGGATAGGTGGTACACATTTATTATATATAAGAATGACATCAAATGTGTTTGTAGGCCTAGAATGTGAACAATCATTGTTTTTTATATTACTTGTACATTGGAATAAATTAGAATGAACAATCACTAAATTATATAATGTTTGTATGGAGTCCGACTTCATTGTAGATATCTATTATTGCGTTTGTTGGCCTAGAAACCCGTCCAAGATTGACTCATTAGGAGTAAATCTTGGATAGTCCCCGGTTTGGGACTGTTCTTGAACACCTAATCTCACTTAGGATGTAAGTGTATAATGTGTATTGAGTTTTCGAGAAAATTTTGGTAGCATTTCCTCGTTTGTTCTCTAAGTACATATGTACTTAGAGAACAGTGGGGAAATGCTGCCGAAATTTTCTTGAAAACCCAATACACATTATACACTTACTAGTGAGATTAGGTGTTCAAGGATGGGATAGGTGGTACACATTTATTATATATAAGAATGACATCAAATGTGTTTGTAGGCCTAGAATGTGAACAATCATTGTTTTTTATATTACTTGTACATTGGTATAAATTAGAATGAACAATCACTTGTTTTCCTAATATATACTTGTTTTCTCTGATCATAGAATGGATAGATCATGGATGTCCATTCGTAATCGTTGCACCCCAGAGTTTATATCTGGTCTTGATCAGTTTATTAGATTTGCCGAGGAACATAGGAAAAAACCTACAGATAGGTTCTACTGTCCATGTAGGCATTGCGATAACAACTTGAAAGTCAACACTGGTGAGGAAATCAAAAGTCATGTCATGTGCAACGGGATTGTACAAGGCTATACAGAATGGCACTGGCATGGAGAGATTTCAAAATCAAAACCAGTAGATGTCGATAGCAGTGCTTGAGTGGAAGAAGAAATTGCCTCCGATGACGTAAATGTGAACGAACCAGTTCCAACAGACATCGTTGATGCGATGCTGGATAGTTGTAGGGTAGAGCACACCGATCCACCTCCTATCTTTACAAACATTGTGCATGATGCTGAGATACCTTTATACATAGGCTGTGCTAAGTTTACGAAGCTTAGCGCTGTGTTGAGATTGTATAAGTTGAAAGCTAACAATAGATGGAGCGACAAAAGCTTCACTTCATTGTTGACTTTGTTGAAAGAAATTCTTCCTGAAGGAAACAAGCTTCCAATCTCAACATACCAGGTAAAGAAAATGTTGTGCCCAATGGGAATGGAGGCCAAGAAGATACACGCATGCCCGAATGATTGTGTATTATTTCAAAAGGACTATGTAGATTTTAAAGATTGTCCAAAATGTGGTGCATCACGGTATAAATTGACGACTTCGGGGGAGTCCAAAACTGGTTCTCCTGCCAAGGTGTTGTGGTATCTACCTATAATATCACGGTTTCAATGCTAGTTTGCAAATCCGAAAGATGCGAAGAATTTGAGGTGGCATGCAGATGTTAAGAAAAATAATGATGGGATCCTACGACATGCGTCTGATTCCCCACAGTGGAAGAAGATTGATCTATTGTACCCTAAATTTGGTGAAGAAGATAGGAATCTAAGACTTGGGCTTTGTACAGATGGGATGAATCCGTACGGAACATTAAGCAGCCAACATAGCACTTGGCCAGTCATGCTTGTTATATACAATCTTCCTCCCTGGATGTGTATGAAAAATAAGTACGTTATGTTGTCATTGTTGATATCGGGCCCTAAACAACCCGGAAATGATATCGATGTTTATCTTGAACCTTTGATTGATGACTTAAAGAAACTTTGGGCTGAAGGTGTGATGACCTATGATGCTTCAGCAAGAGAGACATTTTTTTTGCACGCTATGTTGTTTTGCACTATTAATGACTTTCCAGCATATGGGAATTTGTCTGGATATAGTGTCAAAGGAGCTAAAGCGTGTCCTATATGCAAAGAAAACACTGATTCAATAAGACTAAAACATGGCGGCAAGACTGTATATCTTGGTCATTGAAGGTTTCTTTCAAAATTCCATCCGTATCGTAGAAAGCGCAAAGCATTCAATGGATGGAATGATGAACGGAGTGCACCTAAACCTATACCAGGGGATGTTGTTTATGAAAGAGTAAAAGACATTGTCAATGAATTTGGTAAGAAATCACAATGTAGTATGGCCACACGGAGTGACAATTCTTCATTCAAGAAGAAGTCAATATTTTGGGATCTTCCTTATTGGAGTTCTTTGACAGTCAGGCATTGTATCGATGTAATGCACGTTGAGAAAAATGTCTGTGATAGCATCATTGGTACTCTATTAAATATACCAGGTAAGACTAAAGATGGGATAAAATCCAGACTGGACCTACGTGAAATGGGAATAAGGTCAGAATTAACAGAATTACATGAAATGGGTAATAAAAGAACATACTTACCTCCCGCTTGTTACACGTTGTCTAGAAAGGAGAAGAAAACTTTTTGTGAATGCTTCGTAAATGTTAAGGTGCCACATGGTTACTCATCCAACATCCGTAGATTGGTATCAATGAAAGATCTGAAGTTGATAGGTCTTAAATCTCATGATTGTCACACTCTAATGCAACAAATATTGCCCGTGGCAATTCGATCTATATTGCCGAAGCATGTAAGGTTTGCAATTACCAGACTTTGTTTCTTTTTCAACAGTCTATGCAGCAAAGTTATTGACCCTGATACTCTCAATAATTTGCAAAGAGAAGTGGTTGTTACCCTATGTCAGCTTGAGATGTATTTCCCTCCTTCGTTCTTTGATATCATGGTACATCTTGTTGTCCACTTGACTAGGGAAGTGAAAATGTTGGGACCAGTTTTCTTGCATTGGATGTATCCCTTTGAACGATACATGAGCATTTTTAAAGGTGATATTCGAAACCGTTATCGGCCTGAAGGGAGTATTATTGAAGGTTATGTGGCGAGAGAGGTTATGGATTTTTGCAATGACTTTTTCAGTGGTAATGACACTCCTGATAATGACAAGAATATTGAGGAGGGCAAAGGAATTTTGGGATCACGGGTGAAAGTAATCAGCCGTGAGCAGTTGGAACAAGCTCACTTGTATATTTTACACAATATGGATGAAGTGAGTGTTTATATCGAGGAACATACCAATTTCATAAAGAGACAACATCCTCGAGCAAGTTCAATGTGGCTTGCTAGAGAGCATAATAAGACTTTTACTAAGTGGTTTGAAGATAAAGTCTTACATCAACTATAACAAACACCAAATGATATTAAAGAAACTATCAAATGCCTCGCCTTTAAACCAAAACCGAATGTTATGTCTTATGAAGGGTTTGACATTAATGGATTCACATATTACACAAAGCGCCAAGATGATAAGAGTGTCGTCCAAAATAGTGGGGTCACTCTTCAAGCGTCGACTATGTACTTTGCAAGTGCAAAGGATAAGAGTCCACGTGAAGCTAAAATGTCATATTACGGTGTCATTGAAGACATTTGGGAGTTTGACTACATAGATTTCAAAATTACGCTCTTTAAATGTAATTGGGTTGATAACACCAAAGGAGTTATAGTGGATGAATTGGGTTTCACTTTGGTGAACTTTGAAAAGATTGGCGAGAAGGGTGAACCATTCATATTGGCATCACAGGCGAAACAAATATTCTATATCGATGATCCTGCAAATGATAAATGGTCGGTTGTTCTTCATGGTAAAAGACAGTTCATTGAAGATCCTATAGATGAAGAAGAGTACTATGATAAGTATGATGACTCCAGTCCATTCTCAGTTGGGTTGCCAACTCCACAAAATATTGAAGCTAATGATGACTTATATGTGCGCGGAGATCACAATGAAGGATTGTTAATTGGTAAAAGATCACAATTTTAGAGACATGTATGTTTATACAAATGCTAAATGTTTGCCTTTTTCTAGTTAATACAAATGCTAAATGTTTGCCTTTTTCTAGTTAATACAAATGCTAAATGTTTGCCTTTTTCTAGTTAATAGAAATGCTAAATGTTTGCCTTTTTAATGATATTTTCAGATGGCTGACCATGATGAGCATGATGTCCATGATGAGCATGAAGTCCATGATGAGCATGCTGTCCATGACGAGCATGGCGAGGATACTAATGTAAGTTCTAAAAACATATCCTGTATTTATATAAAATTCATTATCTTCTAGTTATGTCATATATCCTATATTTCTATATTGGGCTAATTTAGTGTGTTTTATTTTTGTCAATTTTTAGGTTGATGCACCTGTACCCACTGAAGCACTGGAGCAACTTGATGCGCAACACCAAACACTTAACAAGAAAAGGGGCATCACTCTGTTGAAGAAGTTATTAGTGCTAAGTGGTAGTGGATCCAAATTGGTGGTGGAGTTTGATAATGGAGGAAATCCAATTGGAGTGAACCGCAATAATTTTGTGAACTATCTTGGGTGTACCACTCGGAGCCATTGTGGTGTTAAGTATGACAATTGGAATAAAGTTCCTCAAGGGAAAAAAGACTTGATATGGAAGGATTTATGCGTGAGTTATTATTATTTGCAATTCTATTTTGTAGATTACAAATTCTATTATTTGCAATTCTATTTTGGATACTAGTTAATAACATTTCTATTTTACAGAATCTATTTGCATTGGATGAGAAGTTGCATCGTAAAAATGTGATGCAACGTGCTGGAAAGATGCTTAGGAGTTATAGGATAAATCTGAACAGAGAATACATAAAAGAGGGTAATAAGAAGAAGAAGTCAGCCCTTGAACAATGGAACTTCTTGGTCAAAGAAGATTGGGACAATTTTGTTGCTTCAAGAAAATCTGAAGAATTCAAGGTATTAGGCGTCACTCCCAATTTAATTAATATACATTGTATTCACCTATTCAAGATTAGCATTTAGTGCTACTAACCAAATCATTAATGTGCATACTAACTAGGCCCTCAGTGACGCACAAAAAGCAAGACGTGCACTGAATGTGCATGACCACACTATGGGTCCAAAAGGCTATGCAAGCATTCGCCAAAGACTACAGGCGGAGTCTGTGGCTACTCAGGAGTCTGCTCCTACTCAGGAGTCTGCCACACCCATGCCTCGCCATGATATCTGGATAGCTGGCAGGCAAAACAAGAAGGGTGAAATAAAGAAGCCTGTAACTGCTGAGGCGGCTGCAAAAATGGTAAAATAACACTCTTAGAGAAATCGTTTGAATATTGATTATTTGTGGTGTTAACTTACCAATTTATGTTTATGGTGATTAGCGGGAGCTGCACGAGCAGAGGAAACAAGGCACGTTCATCCCTTAGGGCACAAGGGATGAATTGACAGTTGCTCTGGGTAACCCAGAGCATCCTGGATGTGTTAGAGGTGCCGGCGCTGGTGTTGGCATCAAAGCATTCTTTGGGCCATCCCAGCGCAAACCCAGAGCGGGACTTTCTCAAGAAGAGGTAACCTATTCTTTTTTTAGAATGTTATTGGAAAAGGAAATTCATTAATAAGAAGCTAATGTTTCTTTTATCCATGTATAGGAGAATAAGAGAGTTGAGGATTTAGTTGCTAAGAAGGTCAATGATTTAGTTGCTGAGAAGGTCAAGGAAGAATTGTTGCGGTGGCAGGCATCTCAGGCTTCCAATCAGCCTATGGCAACCCACTCTTCTCCTGATGCACAGACTGCGAGTAATCCTGGAGACCCATCGCCTAGCACGTCTGCTGTAAGTATTGTTTATGACATTGTAGCTAGTCTTTTCAAGATGATATGTTTTCAAGATTATATGTATATATGTATAACATTCTTTACGTAAATTTGTAGGCATTGAAGCCATGCCGCTTAAGAATAGAAGACTATGTTGTTGCAGAGGCGCAAGCTTACCCGTCCCTTCGTGGGGAAAGGTTTCACGGGACTCCAATGCCACAGGGCTATGTTCATGTGGGCCCATTACATGTGTTACCCGATTGGAGGGAAGTTGCGTTGCCATATGCCCACCCAGATATTGATACACTTGGTGAGGCAGAAGGCGGGGTCATATTGTGGCCCAAAGCAGATGTCATCTACACGACTGAAATTGTAAGATAAATTTACATTGATTTAGACTGTTAATGTGTATATATGATGTCAACTGATCTGAAATTATATATACAGGTTAAAAAGAAGACACCAGGAGCACCTAGGCCTCCACCTCCACTTCCCGCATTACCAACTTGGGTTCCAACTGACCTAACATACCCGTTAGGTCCTGCTTGTAGGGGAATGGCATGTTGGCTACGGGCACATAATATACATTGCCCTATAATAGTTTCTTTAGATGTAGATTATGCAGGTCGATCATACGATAGCTCTTTATCTATACAAGATATTATTGAGTTGTTTATGTATGATTGGCTGAATACATCAATGATAGAGACATGGATAAGGTGAAATCTTATTTATACATCCATATACCTTGTGTAAGATCCGGTGATCTGGTTTCTTATATATTAATGCATACGCCTATATGTTTTGCAGCTACTTAGTCGAAGATCATTGCAAACAATTAGCATTTGATCATGTGGGATTTTTGATTCCATCATTGATTAGTTTGGTAGCTAAAGACCCTGATAATGTTCAACAATACTGTATAGATGCTTTTACAATTTTTGGTCAGCAAAAGAAGACGATAATAATAGCTCCATTTAATGTCAAGTAAGTTTACTTTATTTATAATTTGGACTTAAGAATATTCCATTTTTATTTTGCATTTTGAGTTATTAATTGTTAACTTCTTACTTCTAGTGGTAGACATTGGGAGTTACTAGTTATTGTCCCCGGGACATTCACTGTTTATTATCTAGATCCTACGGGGAGTACATTGAACACTAAAATTGGACACGTAATGAGAATGCCATTATTCTGGTGAGAAATATTTCATTTTTATATCCGTTAACATCTTTTATTACATTACTATTTACTTATGCAATTTATGGTGTTATATTAACATGTAGGGGTTTAGATGCATTCAAAAAGGCTGGAGGAACGGTCCCAAGGAAAAAGAACCAGCCAATAAATTGGCAGAACGTACAAGTAAGTTCCCGACTCGAATATATATATTATTGATGTGAATTGTGCTTAGTTGTATTATTTTGTATGTTTCAATTTATAGTGTGCTACACAAGACAATGGCTGGGCATGCGCATACTATGTGATGCGATTTATGCAGATGATTATCAAATATGCCGCATTGGACATCGATACCATACATGAGGTATTATATATAGTCTCATTAGTTAGTATGAAATATATCAATCTTATCTTATTTTTATATTATTACTTATATATATACATCATTCTCTTTGCAGGTGTTTAAAACTGACAACACTACAGGTAAACGCTTAAAAAATATACATGCTCCATATACGATGGAAGCATTAAATGAAGTAAGAGAAGAATGGGCAAAAGCCATACAAGCAGTGGCAACTGTAAGATATAATTGGGATGTTGATAGCGATAATGAATGATACTTTGTAAATGAATATTTCTGAATGTTAATACATGTATTTGAATGTTTCTATATGTGTGAATGTGAGAATTGAATTGATGTCTGAATGTATGTACTTGTGTAGAATTTTCCTTGTGACTTTTGCAGGTTTGCGGCCTGTTTGTAGGCTGATATCAATGGATGTCGTAAACCTGCAGTTCAGAAAACTGAACTGCAGGTTCTCATCCTACTGACCAGCCACAGCAGGCCTGCAAACTGATATGAAAAAAATATATATATAAATAGGCGTCGGTTATTTATAGAAAACCGTCAGTAAAGACATACATCGTCGGTTATTTGATACAAACCGACGCCTAATAGTACAAACAACCCGACCGTGCAGGATAGCACGGCCGTGGTGTAAAAGGCATCGGTTATTCATATAAAACCGACGCCTATAGTACTAAACACGGCCGTGCAGGGAAGCACGGCCGTGTCGTCTTGAAGTACAAGCGTCGGTGGTTTAGTATATAACCGATGCCAACAGTGTTCGCGCCACAGAAAATGGCGTCATCTAGGGCACTTTATGTGTCGGTTATCTACTAAAACACCAATGCTATATTCTATATAGGCGTCAGTTGTTAAGTAAATAACCGACGCACAAAGTTCCCTAGATGACGCCATTTTCTGTGGCGCGAACACTTTTGGCGGCGGTTATTTACTAAACAACCGACGCCTATAGACAAATAGGCGTCGGTTAAAAAACCGACGCCGAAGTGATCGACCTTTAGCGGCGCCCACATAGGCGTCGGTCGGAAACCGATGCCAAATGGGGTTAAACGACCGACGCCAAAGGCCGTTTCTGTAGTAGTGGGAGGAGAAAAAATTTCTTTGTGAATTCTTAAAGGAAGTGAAATTCCCTGATGGATTTTGCTCTAATATGTTTAATTTGAATGTTAATGAGCGTAAAATATCTGGCATGAAATCCCATGATTTTCATGTATTTTTACAAAAACTCCTTCCTCTTGCTACATGTGGGTTATTTCCAAAACCTATATCCGAAGCATTAACCAAAGTCAATATATTTTTAAAGGAGTTGTGCTCTAAAGTTATAAGTGTAGAAGATCTATAGAGATTGGAGAAACACATTGTCAACACCTTATGCAAAATGGAGCAGATTTTTGTACCTTCATTTTTTCATGTGATGATCCACTTTCCCATTCACCTGGCAAAACAAGTAATTCTTGGAGGTCCTGTGCAGCATAGATAGATGTACCCAATTGAAAGGTACCTTCCAAATATTTTTTAACATTTCAAAAAATGTAATGTCTAAAGATAAACTTGGTTTGTGTAGGTTTCTTCAAACTTTGAAATAATATGTGCATAATAAAAACTTACCAGAGGGATCAATAGCTGAGATGTACATCACTAATGAATTTTTAGTCTTTTCATCAAGAAATATGAAGGAGAATGAAATGAGATCCTGCAAACCAAGGTATAATGACATCAGGGAGACATCAATATCATCACAACTGCCATTTTTTAAGCAAATTGGAAAACCATTATCAGTAGGAACCATTAATAGCCTTAGTGTTACTGAATGGTCCCAAGTGCACAAGTATATTTTAGAAAATAATGATGCAATACTACCCTTTATAAGGTATGTGAATTTACTTTGATTTTTTAGATTATTTTTGTTAGATTATACTCCTATAATTATTATTAATGATATTTTAGTGAGCACAAACAACTTATCCAAGAAGCGGGTGCTAACAATATCGAGCTTGTACATGAAAGGTTCTTTTTGAAATGGTTGGAGAGTCATGTGAATATTTATACCACTTGAACTATGTTTTTTATACTAATATGTCATTAACATTTATTGTTAAACTATATATCTTGATAGGTATTTCAATTGCATAAAGAGGGTAAGGTGTATGATGAACTTCTAAGCTTAGCTCGTGGACCTAATAAAGATGCATTATTTTGTACGGGATTAGAAATTAATGGATTCAGATTTCAAAATCACTATCGTGATCAATAATTAAAAACACAAAATAGTGGTGTTCTAGTTGAAGTGGAGACAACAAATGGACCATTTTATTATTATGGTGTTTTAGATGAGATTATAGAGTTGAAATATATTGGTCAAAGAAACGTTCACATTTTTAGGTGTAAATGGTGAACATGCATAACGAAGAAAGAGGATTCATGCAAGATAAATATGGATTTCTTAGTGTAAACGTGAAGCGTAATTTGAGAACTAGTGAACCATTTATTCTAGCATGTCAAGCAGAACAATGATTCTATGTTCCTGATCTTTCTAAGAAGAGTTGGACCATCACTATCAAATCACCACCACGTGACTTGTACAACATAGAACATGAGAAAGAAGGAGATGAAATTGCATTTCAAGAACATGCGTCAAATCCAACAATGGCTTCATCATTTTCATCAGATGTGTTTGATATTCGTCAGTGGAGGAGGCTTGATGTTGTGAAGACTTTATCAATGGAAGTTGCTAAGAAACAAGGATGGCTGGAAAAAGATGTAAATCATATATGGGAATCAAACAACTCAATTTGAAATGTTTGATTTTCTTGTAGTCAATTATTGTATTACCTTTTGTTAAATTTTCCTTTTTTTTTCCACATGGAATGTTATTTTATTTCACAAGTGGTTATGATTGACTTAGATTCATTATTTATATTTAATATTGTTTTACAATAAAACTTCTCGATGTAAATGTAGGAAACATGGTCAATGTATGTAGTGCACGAATTAATTTTGCTGGAAACCATGAGGAACTTATAGCTAGCCATTCTAGCAAAAAACAAAGTAAGTGGTCAAAAAAATTGAAATTCAGTAGGGGGTTTGATGAATAAAATTTGAGGGTTTTTAATTTCTTACTGTGTAGAGAACAATGCTTCAAACAAAAATGATGACCGGTTGCAAAATGCTTATCGACCTGCATATTCTTATGGACATTCATCAAGTAGGGATACAAGTCAATTTCTTTACTGAAAATCCAATATAAATAATAAAAGCTAATATTGTAATTTCTTGAACCCAATATCGTTTGCCTCCTTATGTAGATATTATACAGAAGGGAAACTCTAATAATATGGTCACCCAATGTTGTAGCAGAGTGAAACAAAAGATGATTAGGGATCATGGTAAGTACTTTAACTTTATCCATTTATATATGCTACTAAGCGGTTTTTAAAGTTATAAGATTTGTATTTTAATTTTATTAAATTCCTTTTATTATATAGGTTAAAAATGAGGGGGAAGAATCCATTCAACAATATCTAAGTGGACATCTTGATGGGATAAGGGCAGATGATTTTCTAATGTACATCCAAAATTATGGAGATTTTCTAAAGCAACGAATAAATGAAGGTCATGGAAATTATTTTGTTTTATTATATTGTGTATATAATTCATTTGTCTATCTATTTTACTTATTCTAAATAACTTATTGTTGTTTAGAATCGATCCATGTCACTCAAGATAAAAATCCTCAAATGACGAGTCCAAGAAATTTTTCTAGAAGGACTCCTGGTGATAGTTTAGCTGTGTATAGTTGAGCATTTGATAAAATTAAAATATGGTTTCAATATTAATTCAATTTTTTCAGATAATGTAGGGTATTTCAGGAATGAAACTTATCATTCACATCAAGTTGAATGTATTGGTGTTGTTAAAGAAAGAAGAGGGGGAATTAATGATGAGGATATTTAATTAAATGGCAAGAAGCATGATGCCCCTCGATATTTACATGCTCAAAGTGATCATGGTAAAAATTTTAATTGAATTATGTATACATGTAAGATAATGTTCCTAATTTATAATAGTTGTTCAACATGAAGAAGGGACTGTTACTACAGATAGTCTTCTTGAAGGCTATATGGAGTATGATGGTTCTATTTTACTTCTTCTTTTAATTCTATACTTTGACACATATAATCTATATTCGTCTAAATAAATACTTAATGTTGTTTAGAACTAAGCCATGTCACTCAAGAGAAACAACCACAGATGACATGTGGTTGACTGAGTATTTTTGAGCACCTAAAAAACCTAAATGTCATGTGTAAATATTAATTCTTTTTTTTCACATAACGCAGTGAATTTCAACAATAAAACTGCTCACCAAGTTGAATGTGTTGATGTTGTGAAAGAAAGAAGAGGGGGAATTGATGATGAGATACATATCTAAATGGCAAGTAATGTGATGCCCCTTGATATTTACATACTTGAAGGGATCATGGACAAAACAAATTATTATAATTTTGCATAGATGTATTCACTTATGTTGTATGTTTGTAGGGACTTTCACTACAGACAATCATCATGAATCCTATATGGAGGATGATGGTGTGTCAATTTGGAGGACAAATACTGGAAAGCCTCACACAATGAATAACTATTTAATACCAATTCAAAACCAGCCCAATGATAATTTTGGTAAAATTTCATTTTTATTGTGCTTACTAATACAAATACCCTTAATGCTAAGCAATATTTTAGCATTTTTTTTTCATAATGTGAAGTTAGTTTGAACAAAAAGAATTTCAATTTATATCAACTTAATAAGTCTAGTCATGTGAAAGAAACAAGAGGGGGAGAGTTTAATGAAGATGATCATCTGTATGACTTGCATTATGAAGAGACACCTAATGAACTTTCTAGAGGGGTCCAATGTAAAAAATTTAAGTTATTTTTTCCATGTTTATATTATATTTTTGCATGTAGTGATCAAGCTCCAATTCAATGGTAGTTTTTCAACATGAATAACATGAATTCACCACATATTCACATGTTGAAGGTTCTATGGGCTATGATGATGTTGTAGCAAGAAGCATAAATATTCGTACTAGGACTTTAAAACCAAAAACCATCAACAATAATTCACAACATAATGAAGTTATTCCTTCTCTGGAAGGGGCAAATAATCATGGTAAACATACTTACTTATTATCATGCATGGAAAGCTTAATACAAATAAAATACTTATTAGTTTCTTCCATGTGTCAGGGAAATCACAAAGAAAAAGGGTTAGAGGGAAAACCAAAAACATATGCTTGAGGATCTTCAAAAATGGTGGTAAAATATAGGTTGAATTCAATTCTACTGGTGAACCAATAGCTAAAATTGAAAGTCAACTTTTTCCCAGTCGGATTGGAGTTATGCTCGCAATTCCTTAAATGATCCACTTAGTTATTCAAGGTGGGACCGAGTTCCAATTGAAAAGAAGGAGAAAATGCTAAAATCATTCAGGTTTGATGTAATTTTTTAAATTTGAGATATATATTACTAAAATCACATTTATAATATTTTATAAACAATTTTGTAGGATGATTTTATTATTCATGATGAAGAATTATTACCCAGGAAAATAACCTAAGGACGTGTTTCATATATCAATCATTGGGAAAGGCAGGCGTGATTTCAAGATCGAGTTGTGTGCTCAATATACAAGTTATGCCAATGATGTGGAAGCTCTTAGAAATTGTCCTTCATATGTAACAAAATCTGATTGGGAGTTTCTTATTAAAAAATATTGGAAAAGTCACTATTTTCAGGTAGATATCATATCAATATTAGAAATACCTCAAGATTTTGAATCCCTTGTAATTTGTCCCTTGATCCCCCTACATGTTCATTCTGAAGGCTGCTAGTGCTCATTATAAAGTCAGTCGTTCTAAGCAATCATTGTTGCATTGCACCGTGAGAACTCAATTCAGTGTTATAAAAAATGAAGTTGAAAGAGATATGATCGATTATTCATGTGTTAGTGAAAGGATACATCTATACTTACATAACTCAACTTTTCATCAAATTGTAGGCCATCAAAAACAATGGAGTTGCACCAAGTCGATTGAGGATGTTTGGGTTGACTCAAACAAGAAAAGACAAAAAGCTTGTGGATGCACTTGCTGAAGAAAAGATGGTATCAATATTTTTATGGGAATGATTGTTCAACCTACTTATTAATGTCTATATAAGATATATAAGCTAAAAAGTTCATTTGTTGTTTAGGAACAAATTACAGATTTGGTATCTAAATGTAAAGAGGGAATGATGGATATAAGTGATGATGAAATATGTTTGAGGATCTTAGGACCTGAAAGATCAAGCCATATGCTACTCATATCAAAGAAATAAATAAATACAAGAAACAAGCACAAGATGCACAAGTTTGACTAGAGCATGTGAAAAAGATAGTGTGTGATGCTCAGGCTAGGGCGGAAGAAGCCAATGAGAATGCTCAGAAGGCTCACACATGCATGAAAAAATTATATGATATTTTGCGTTCTAGGAAGGATGGTTGTTTGGATCTTGGAAATCTTGAAGATGAGGTATTGTACAACTTGTGTTAAACACCATAATTTTAGTCCTTAAAACTAATTCCTCTCACACTATGTTTAGACAAAGTTCTTTTATTATTTGATTAGCAACAACAATGTTTTTTCTTGCAGATTCTGGAGTACGAAGAAATTGCATAAATTTCATATTTATATCATTTTTATATTTGTACAACTTGCAAGCATTCTCATTCTTAGAATTTATTTCAATATTTGGTTATATCGATGTTTAGAAAAGAAAACTACATTTTTATTTAGTCTTGGTAAAGGATTGAATGCATTATGTTTGTAAACACCAAGATATTTGTTTATATTTCTATGTTAACTTAACATGGTGTAAACTATTTCATGGTTTTCTTGAATCTTGTTGTTGAAAATTGTTTCATTGTGTGCTAGAAGAAGACACAAGATGCAATGTTAATTCTATGTTTGTCAACTATCGATGCTCAATTTTATTTTACATGGCTGTTTTAAAGATTGAAATGTTACTATGTTGTGTCACTCAACATTTGGAAGTACCCCCACATCTCTATAATGTACATCACACACACACAAAAAATGGTCTTAATCTCCCTTGTGGGGCTGATACAGGTGGGTAGCCTTTAATTGAGGTCCCATTGTTATATTTCTGACTACTCAATTTTCAGGTTATTCATCTGATGGGATGGTGCTCACCTGGCATGTGTTTGTTATATATCTCTTGACTGTATAATCCCAAGTGACTTATTGGGGTTGTTTTATGTTTATAAGGGAATGCCTAAGGCAGTGAATCAGGCACAGTTATTGATCAAACTCTAGTGTGAACTCTATTACATTTTACGACCAAAAAAGAAGGGGAGTAAGCTAATCTACCCTCATTAACAATTGTCATTAATATCTTGTTTCCACTTTATTCAAGCTTGTTATTGTGTTCTATAGTACGATGTAGTCTTGATCCTTCTATTTCTAGACTGAAAAATGAGTACGGAGAATTGTAGATTTGTAATGTCATACTTTTTCCTTCACTGTCATTCCACTAGCGATTGCTGCAATTTAGGGGATATGGATTTCATATTGGCCCTTATTTTCTTTTAGTTAAATACAAAAGAGAAGAAAGGTATTAAAATATTCTTTTTCCTCCACCTTATTTGATCCTTGTGCATTGACTAACTATGTTTTACATTAGCAGCAACATCAAACAAAGCCGAGTATGGATCCAACCCTTCCAAGTAATGGCTATCAAAACTGAATAAATGGATAGTCTCCTAACATTTTGTGGGACAAATGGGAATTTGAAGAGAAATATGCTTGGTGAAAGTTAAAGAATCTATTTTTTATGTTTAATCTATCAGCTATTAGTGATTTCTGTCTCTTTTTTTTTTGTGAATGAAGAGAGTTTCCTCTATTTCTATGTTCATGTTAGGACTATGACAATTCTCTATAATGATTCAAAATTTCTCTTTGCATTGGACACATTGTATGCTTCTGAGTCCTGGATTATAGAATGAAGAAGTCTTTATTGCACAGATGCATATATAGATCTCTTTTCCCTGGTGTTTGTGTTTTGTGCTTCTTGAAGTCCCCCTAGACTAGATATGGGTTTAATCCTTGAGACATGAAGTGTGATGAAGATATGTTTATGTTCTCTTACTCATTTCTTATGTGTTAGGAGTGAGGTATCTACCACGTAGAGTCAATTTTTTTGGCTATTTATATCTCTTGTTTGAATTCCAAAAAGAACTTGGGACTTTTCAAGTTACAGTCCAACTTGAAAATTCCAGATAAAGTCATATAGGAAATTTTGAATATATCCATAAATATATTATTTTCCGACTCAAGTTTTACCCAAGTGTGGACCTTAATTGACCTGAACTAACGCATTGTCAACCCTATACTCAACCGTCTTGTTGCTCATGGGCTTGTTAAGATATTACTTATGATTCATCTAAATAATATTTTTGGAAATATGGATTACTGGAGCTAAACCATATTTGTGATTGATCATAATTTTCATACTTGGAACACATTGTTTTATATGTTGTAGTTTATATTTGTTGTTTACTGAACATTTTTTTGCTATGTTATTCACCTAATAGGATGGTGCTCACTTGAGTTAGTGACTAATTTTCTAGGTTATTTCTCAACATTCTTACCCTCTATATCTTAGTTTCTACATTATGCATTCTAATTTCTTTCCTTTATTTGTTTGACCTAGACCATTATCATCAATATCGTGTCTAAAGACCCACAAATACTACGAGGAATGTGCATTGAGATGAGCCAGGGGAGCAACATTACAAGAAGCATAGGTGAACATAATCCTTTCTGCCAGTAGATAGCATCTAATTTTCAACATCTTAATCATGTACATGTTTCTTGTATCTAATCCTGTATTGTTAGATGTTGGAATTTAATTGATAGTTTTGTATTCATGTTTACTAGTAAGAGCGTCATGATTCTTGGCAATAATAAGGAATTATCTATCACTCTTTGGTATTAGAAATGTTCCCAGGTTTGGCATGTTCCATATTGTTTTCAGTCGCTATACCATTTGGAACATCTGCTACACTATTTAGTCAAATTGGCAGTGCATATATATATATACATATATCTATATATATATATATATATATATATATATATATCAAGAAATAGCATCTAATATGGATCTTAAAGAATATCATCTACTGGCAGATCTTTGATCAATGTTCCAAGACCACAAGTTTGAATTGTTTCAAAAACAATGATCTAGGGAGAAGATGCTTAATAGAAAGTTTAAGAACCTTGAGGTAGTGTCATCCTTATTACATAGTGCTTTAGTTGGATATATATTTCAGTTATGCCTACATTCTGAAAGTTCCATGATCATGTATTCCATATGCCTTTATAGAGAAAAGAGCTTCTATGGATGGAGTAGCTGATGATAATTGAAAGGGTTATCTTGCTGCAATTCTTGGTCTCTAAAAGTACTACTTCAAACCATATGTATAAAGGCATTCACTACAACAAATAGATATTTATATCAGCCCGCTATGCATATGCTCTATCCATTTTGGAATGAAGGTAAGCCTTCATACATTTTCACATCACATTATAGAACTTTTTATGTTTACAATCTTGTGAATTGGCTGATATACTCATGTTGCTACCACCAAAAAGATTTCTATACTCAATGAATCTTTGTTTGTATGAAACA
Source organism: Alisma plantago-aquatica (assembly GCA_963693085.1). Taxonomy (NCBI): domain Eukaryota; kingdom Viridiplantae; phylum Streptophyta; class Magnoliopsida; order Alismatales; family Alismataceae; genus Alisma; species Alisma plantago-aquatica. Next base: position 175,776,510 of record OY856415.1, on the reverse strand, counting down.
ATGAATTACTAGTGTCTTTTTTTTGTCATTTAAACTCTCTTCCTTTTTTGTATTTTTTCCATTCCTTGCTACATTCCATGAATTCAGTAACAGATGATGCAAAGAATGAATTCTTTTATCTTTATCCATTTTTCCAGTATGAACAACCCCTCAAAGCCATATGGAACTGCTACCTTGTAAGGATTCTAAGCTTTCAGAATTGTATGGATCTTCCCTTCAGAAGTTTTAGCAGATACTGCTCTGTATTGCTCTTCCATTAGTTGACAAAAGGCCAAACTATCTTTTTTATCATTTCTTGTCACTACTATCTTCTTCTTCTTCAAGCTTTTGTTAGTCGGACTATCTCTTCCACATTTATTGTTGATTCTAGATTGACCTATTTGGCTTCATCCTCTATATGCACTATTTCTTCATTTTCAAAACCCACAAACATGTTTTGTGATTGGGTCTCTCCTTCCTATCTTGGGCTTGCAACCCTTGCTTTATACAATATGGTTCTTCATCTTTGTTTTTACCATTTACTCGGTGCTTTTGTTTCCTATTTTTCTTTTGTTTGTTCGTCCCTCATGTTTGTAGGTTTATAACTGGTGATTTCTTCTCCCGACAGAACTTGGTGTCATGACCTTACTTCTTGCACACAAAATAGAAATTTGTTGGGACCTCATACTTGACATGGTATTATATGCCATTGATAAGTATCAAAGACACTAGATTCTTTGATGGTTCTATCCATAGTGTGTGAGCCAACCTTTAATATTTCCTGATGATGTGACACATGAATTCCATTGTGCTATCATTTTGATCAAGAAATATAGTGTCTCATGTTGCTTCTCTGCTTAGAAATATGGAAGGACTTCTTTGGGAGCTTATTTGATTTATATTTATAAATGTTTGTCATCTTCAAAAAGGGGGAGATTGTTGGTTAAATGGACATCATCAAAATCCCTTTGTTTTGAAAATGATAAACATTTCATTCTTGTGGATCTAACATGCTACTTGAGTGTTGCAGGAACAAGGTGGATGACTAACCTTTGGAAAATCTACATGCTCAAAGTGCTTTACTTTTATGATTGTAAATCAAATGTAAAAACTTATACAAGTATATAATGTACAAGTACTTAGATATCATGTAAATCAAGCGTTTAGATCTTCCTTAGCCACTCAAAACACTTAGATAGGTCATCCCCTATGATAGTGTCACAACTGCACACTCATACACACACTTATCATTCTTCTAGAACCACCAAAATAGAGACATTCTCGATCGAACTCTTTGTCGATTGAGACAAGATCGGTCAAACAACTTCTCGACCGCGAGTCTCCCGGGTTATTTCTTCTACTAGGTTCTATAGCCGTTAGACACAACAGACAAGGTAGTTGGGAGTTGGAATCGAACATTATCTACACTTTCTCCAGACAGTCCCTCGGTCGACAAAAACCTTGACCGACGGACTCTCGATCGACAAACTTTTTGACCGAGATTATCTATGTCTGCACTTTTTAGAATTAATAAACTAGTCATTGCTAAAGCAATTAGTGGACACCTAATGGCTATTTAAGCACTTAAAACCCCCTAGAAAGTGTCTAGAATGTCCTTAATCACTCATAGGCCATTCCTATAAATAGGACATGCCTTAGGACACCTAAACACACTTGTGCAACACTTGGGCATACACACTTGCAATTGAAAATCCATTCTTGTGAGCAATTGAGCAACTCCAACATTTTCTATTCATTTTCATTGCTCCAATTTCGTGTCCTATAGGCTAGCATCTCCTACCCACTGCACTTACACTTTCATACACATTGGTAAGGAGATCAAAACGCTTGATATAGGATTCAAGCCTTGTGCGAAAGTGGTAATTATATTTTCCTTTTTTCCTTTCTTGTTCCTTCTTATCTGCTTTGTACTCTCCCTACTACTCCTAGGTTGGAGGTTGCGGATTGGAGAGGGTTTATCTTCTAAGGTGGAGAAGGGTCTTCTCAGGAGGAGAAGGTGGACTTTGGACTACTTCTAGAAGGTCTCAACGGGAAGCTACTTCAAGGAGGAAGGCTACTTCAAGAGGGAGCTTGAAGTTACTTCAAGTGAAGGGTGTTTCAAAGTTGGTGAGATGACTTTGGGATGAAGGCTGAGCAAAGGGTTTGGGAAGGTAGTTGTATTTTATGTAACATCCTTGCGAGTTAATCAAATACAGGTGCTTTCAAAATCCCAATTGGGAGAAATCGGGTAGTGGACTGAATCCCTTAGTATTTGCTAAGGGTGGAACCACTATAAAACCTTTGTTCCCTTGTCTAATCTTTTGTGGTTGATTGTTTGAATTATTATTTTTAAAATCTTCATAAAAACCCTATTCAACCCCCCCCCTCTAGTAGTTTTTCATATTTTTCAAAAACTTGAACATAGTAACATAGACAAATTCTTGATGGAAGCAACAACTAGATGCTACTTCAGGGAAAAGACTAAAGGAAACAGTGAGGAAGGAGACGATGAAATGGAAAAAGAACCTCAAATGCATTCAATAAGAATGTGCGCCAATTTTTCAATATTCCCTCTGTCAAAGTTATCTTACATTTTTTCTCTTTTGGCATCCTTGTTTTGAGGGATGTGAGGGGGTGAAGTGCATCATAAGGCACAAAGCATTTGCTAGTGGAAACTGACTTGAGAGAGGTGGGGGATAAGGATTGAGTTGATGTGGTTGTTGGAATGGCATGTGTGACGTTCATGGATTTTCTATAACTTAATCTGATGTGTGACGTCTAGATTGAAACCTCATCTCAGTGAGAACTCCAAATTAAACACCACACACTAGGCTAAGAAGAAGAAAATCAAAGGAAGTCAGAAGGAAACAATCAGTAGCACATGCACATGAATAATAATAAAACTATACAATAATATGTTCACCATTCAACATATAATTACAACATGAATTGTTACAACATTTGGTATTACATATTGAACACAAAACTTATACATATACATGTACTACCACTAAACTACATGATCTTAAGACAACAGATCCACATGTACATCAGCTCACCATACATCTCACAACTATCTTGATCTTCAAGATCATACATCCACAACCTAAACAAAAGATCACATGTGGTACACGTCAGCACAATATTCAAGAATATTGTACTGAGTAAGCCTACATGTCTTTTATATACCTCTCATCATATCTTAACAATAAGATAAAACTAATACTTGGTAGTTATAAAGAAATATAACAAAACCATATACTTGAGAAAAGATGTTTATTAGCAAAAGAGAACACATATCTTTTAGGCATATTTTTCATTATATCATCCATTCATTTACCGCCTGAGGGAATAATGCATCATCTCATCTACCAAAGAGTTTGAGATGCAAGGCCTTATGATCCACTACCAAAGAGTTAGATCATTGTACAATGTGATCTGCTACCAAAGAGAATGATCACTTTCTAGCACTAGGCTACCAAAGAGAATTAGTTTTTTCATATAATGGAATAGATATATCATGTTTCATTTGTTCATAGCCATAAGTACGGAAAATCAAGCAACATATCTTGCAAGAACAATCATTTAGTCTGATATAATATGCCAAGTATTTTACTACACATATAACACAAGCATATTGTATAATAAGCCAAGTAAGAGGTAATGGCATACCTTGATAAACAGAAACCTAATCATCACATATCACATTCATGATGTCAACTATGTATCCCCGGTGAAACCCTGGTAAAGATAAAATCACATACTATCATCAGATTCACATCATCATTAACCCTATTTATGTCAATTAGGGTTTTCTTAATTGATTAGGACAATTCCATCATTACTTGCATTCTTGTTTTGGTATTATCTTACTGATGTCATATTCCAAATTATTTACTCATTAACTGACAATCATATTTCCATCATTATGTGAACATATTAATATTATGTCACATTCATTAGTAAAATTAGGGTTACATCTTATGTATTAAGAGTCATCTTCATATAACATGAATTTTGTGCATCATCGTGATCTCATAATTAAAACTGAGGTTTCATACACTGATATGAGCTTACTCTGTAATTTCATCATTTATTGATCACATATGTATTAATTGCACTTTATTTAGGGTTATTATCCCTAGATAGACATTTTAAGCAAATTACATGATTATGTGTCATAACATGATTATATCAGATGTCATATGGATTCTAAAACATATTTAAGAGGTACTGACGCATTCTCATAATTTTTCAGTCTTCATTTGATATTTATTACTGATAAAACACATAATATCACTATGTTTTAAGCACAAAAAGACTGATATTATGGTTCCATGTTATCCTATGCATTTTTTTGAGAATTTTGGTATTTTTTGTATTTTTCTGATAACGGGACTAATTTCTACCATTTATCAAAGATATGGGATTTTCTGAGGAATATTACCTTTTACAGCCAATTGCGTGTCTACATGTGGCTTCTAGGGGCGTATTGCTCCTTTGTTGGTTGAGTTGGTAGTTCTTTTCCTGGGCCAAATGGTTCATGGTGGTTTGGATAGGGTTGGTGTGTTGGGCTAGTAATAGGTCAGTTTACAACTATTGAACCCGACCTTCTCTTTCTTTTTCTCTAGCATATTAATGCGGACGCCCGCCTCCCCTATTTTCCACATGCGCCACTGCACAAGGTGGATACAGTGAGTCATCAATAGGGAGTAAGTGATCTTCATCATCTACTACGGCCCTCAAAAGATTCGATGACCTACAGCTCACCTTCACGGCTGCTAGCCTTCTAGAACGCGGCTGTGGGGTTCACTCTCCACCAGGTCTCCTTCGCTTGCGTCTGCCGTGGTGGAGTAGAAGAGGTGTCCAACCTAAGCTCATCCTTGAAATGCTTTGAAGCTTTAGAAATCTTTCACAAATACTCTACAAAGTCATACTTATACTCATTCTCAAAAGAAAGTGTGTACATAGGCCTCCAAACTCAATCTTCCTTCCAGCCAAGCTTGGCTTCATCGGCCATGGAACTCATGATGGAGGGGGTTGGAAACAACCTACTTCAACTCATGTACTCTCCCTCTTACTTTCTGCTTCTCTATTTCCTCTTCTCTACCTTCTGTTTGTGGTTCTCTTCTTCATCTCCTCCTCTACAACCTGTGTGGGTGGGTAGTGGAGAGGTAGCAGAAAGGGGGAACTGGAACTTTCTCGTCAGTTCTCCATATGCCTCAAATGAGGGGTCCTAGTGCTCGTCTAGGCAAATCGAGACCAACTGCTTCCTAAGACCTCCCTCTCACCCCATGATCTCAGAGAGTAGTGGTGGGTAACTTGCTTCCTTAACTGGTCCTCAGCTGACTTTAATCGTAAGGTTAGAGAAGACTCAGAGGCCTTTGATCTCACATCCAAGGGTCTACGATGACTTCTCTTAACACCTTCAATTTATGTCAAAATAATTGGAATATACTCATATGACCAAAACACTCTTCAGGTGCTATCATTATGTCATTGTAATATGTAAACTTAAGAATATAAAAATCCCATTCTATCTCATCCTACACACCTTAAAAGATATTTTGTCTCAAAATTAAGCCAAAATCCAGTCTTTCACATCATATACATCTCAAAATAAATGTTGTCCTCAAAATTAAGTCGCCTCTATATGCAAACAAAAGCTCCATTACTATATCTACACCTTCTAAGATATCTCCAATGAATCAAAGGTTAACCACCCCTTCTATAATGTTCAAAAAAGGGCTAAGAAACTCTGGTTATGTCATGGCATGTCTAATATGTTAGGGTTGCATCCTTATCTTTACCCATGAATTAGGGTTCCCACATCATATTACCATGTTCTAAAGGAGTTAACTAAGGTTAACCCATACATCAAGGTGTCATCAACATTTTTATTGAGCTAATTGTTAGAGCATGTTCAACATTAACATATGCCATTAAGGAGGGAGTTAACAAAAGTCAACCCACTTTATCCATCTAGATTTTATCAAGGTGTCATAATCCTTATGTTATGTTAACTGTCAAACTATTCACCTTTATTAATCACTAAGATTAACACACCAGGTAACATATTTCATTATTTTGATCTTATTTCATTGCTCATGATAAATTGCAACATTTACTAGTGATTTCATCACAAGATTAACTAAGAGTATCACATTATCATCATTATCCATGTATAAGGTTAACCATTTATACTTTCATATCTATTAAACCATTTCTAGGTTTCCATCATACCAGATCTACTTATATCACATTTCAAGATAAGATCACATTCTTACTTATTATTATATCATGGTTGTGCTAAAAAAACTTATGTGAGTGGCTTGTCGAAACATATATCAAAATTTCATCTAGTCCAACTAAGGTTCTCTCAACCCATATCATGAGGGTATTTCCATTCTCAATCTCTCTGAGCTAACTCAACTCTATGAGTATCTCATATGCATATTCGTTATCTTTCCTCTCTTAGTCTAGGATTCATCGGTATACCTCATTGGAACTAGTGATAGCTTTCCAAGCTCTAGCCACATAGGCACAAACCAAACCACAACATGAAACTCTTTTCATCTGTTCTTTACCCATGAGACATGCTTACCCAAAAATCACATTCATAAACATTGTTAGATTCCTATAAGGTACCACCAACCTGAGCATGAGGCTTCATAAAACTAATATAGTTTTACCACCTCCAGGGTCTTGGGACTCTCTCTCCTTCACCCAGATGGTAGGTTCTCATATTTCCTTATTCACATGTGCATATATATATAGGAAGCCTCCCTCTAACTCTAGGGTTTGGTCCTCTCAAGGATATCTAGGGTTCCACAACTTTATAGGAATCATGCATAAAGCAACTCATCTCAATCACTTAGGAGTAATCTAGTTTTGGACATATAATATCACACATTCCTCATAATTCTCATATCTTGGAGTTTAGGTTCTCTGACCTTCTCCCTTTGGGTCTCACTGTCTCTGGAGTTAACCCTAAAATTGGTCCTAAAATTAGAGGTCCTCCTTCATAAGAGCTTGAGGTTCATGCTGAATCACAACCTTGTCTTAACTTAGCTTATCTTAACTTAGAAAGGCACACATACTTGCATAATCAAAACTTATCTCAAATCCTCAAAACTGAACCTTAATCCTTAAAGACAACATTGATCATCATACACTATCTTATATCATCTATGTAAGACTTACATCATATCATCAAAACTTATTTCATCTATTCCATCTATCATATATTCCAACAAGGCATTAGACATCTAAACTAGAAATATTCTCTCTTCTAGACTGATGTCATACACTTTCACTAAGGTTACATGACCACCTCCTACTCGTACATGTGTGGGGATACATTTTTGTAATATTTACATATGTAATAAAATATTATATAGTTTTTCACTGATAAAACATACATCAGAGAAAACTATCAAGGTTCGATCTGATTCGAATCAAAAACCAAATCCACAAAATGAGTGTCCCACACAAAGTAGAGAGTATAGTGTCATGAAAACTAGTAAAAAGGGTGAGAACATGGTGTAGACTAGTGTAGCTAGGCTAGACAATGAGTGTCATATGTCTAGGGTTTCTCTTCCCTTGATGTACGTCATTTCCAAATAATGTAGCATCCCATACCGTTGCACTATAAGGAAAGTATGACATCTAAAGACTTACTATACAACAAGCACCAGTGTAGACCTAATTCTCAGATATCTAGGTGCTAACCTAAAGGCTAGGTCAGATCTAGTCTCTAAAAGATGACTAATCTAACCTAAAAGATTATTAAGTTCAAGGTTCTTTAGTTTTGAGTTGCATAATGAGCAAACATCAGGCTTTGCTATTGTTCATTCTCTGATACAACCTGTGACATTCCTGGATTTTCTAAAACTTAATCTGATGTGTGACGTCTAAATTGAAAGCTCACCTTAGTGATAACTCCAATTTAAACACCACAGACTAGGCTAAGAAGAAGAAAATCAGAGGAAGATAGAAGGAAACAATCAGTAGCACATGCACATGAAAAATAATAAAACTATACAACAATATGTTCACCATTCAACATATAATTACAACATGAATTGTTACATCATTTGATATTACATATTGAACAGTAAACTTCAACATATACATGTAGTACCACTAAACTACATGATCTTAAGACAACAGGTCCACTTGTACATCATCTCACCATACAACTCACAACTATCTTGGATCTTCAAGATCATATGTCTACAACCTAAACAAAGATTACATGTGGTACACGTCAGCACAATATTCAAGTATATTGTACTGAGTACGCCTACAAGTCTTTTATATACCTCTCATCTTATCTTGGAAATAAGATAAAACTAATACTTGGCAGTTATAAAGAAATATAACAAAAGCATATACTTGAGCAAAGATGTTTATTAGAAAAAGAGAACACATATCTTTTAGGCATAGTTTCCACTATATCATCCATGCATTTTCCAGCTGAGGGAATAATAAATTATCTCAATTACCAAAGAGTTTGAGATGTAAGGCCTTATGATCTACTACCAAAGAGTTAGTGTGACATCCCGCCATCAGAAAGACTGTGAAATGCCACATGAAAATGTTCGGAACCACCATAAACAACACATTACCAAAAACATGGGTTAATTAAAACTGATTGCGGAAAACATCATAAGAAAGGAAATATTACAACATGATCCACATCCTGCAAAGAACATGTTATATATATATATATATATATATATATATAAGCATGCTATATGTCCACCATCATATAGGATCTATATGTTCCATATACATCAAGGATACCTTACCCGTTTATATACATATCAGACCTAGCCAGGCCAACAACAGGATACAAGAAAGCCATACAAATATCATACATCATTAAAACTCATCAAAAACACCTCCAAGGACCTAAGAGTACAGGGAAGACTCTAAGACTTTACTACATAACAACCACAACAAAAGCATATCTAACCATGCCTTCTACTGATCTTCTTGTTGCTCACTCGCAGCACTATGATCACCTCTACGTCTAGCTCAATCACCTAAAAAGGTTGAAACCAATGGGGTGAGACACATAGTCCCAGTGAGAAACATAACTCCCCTTCGAACTATAAAATCTCAGAAAAGCTAGAGCAGATAAAGCATATAGAAGATAACCAGATCATATATGAAATATGAAGATCAAGATTATATATAACAGCTTACCATGATATCTGAGAGGCATATAACTAGTGTAAGAAATACTTAGGACACATATATATAAGACAACATACATTATGCAAGGCCTCAAACAATGTTTTGTGTTTTCCCTAAGCAAATATACTACACGGTTGGATTACTATTTATTATGCCCTAAGGAAGTGAGTTGTACCGCTCAAATCCAACCTTTGGTTGAGAAACCCAAATCATGTGCCATACAAGGTCAATGGAAGAGCCGGACTCCACAACCTCATCCTCTTTATGAATAATGCACGATATCCAAAGAAGGACCGCAGTCTCTTGCTTAGGTGACCTCAGTCACAGGGTCAGTACCTGTAGGCTACCCTTTCCTCTAGCCTGCCTTGGTACAGGTCTCGACACTAGTACACATTGAGCCATGCGCCTGTTCACCGTGCTCTCAAGTAATGAACGCATTCATGCTCTATCACACTGAGCCATGGGCCTGTTCACCATGCTCTTATACACATATTGAGTCTACAATCGAAGTTGCACTCTATTCCTCCTATTTTTGGCTAGGAGAACCCCGCATATTCAACAATATGTGCTCCAGGTTAACCCATAGGAGAACCTATTTGACCATCACCAGCTCCTGATGATGATGGATCTATGGCCAGGGAAAAATACATGAAAGGTTCATCTATAATTAATTATTAAATTTTAAGTGGATTGTTAGGATCAACCAAGTTATATTATGCAAACTATAAACAAAAGTAAACAGCATAGATTCCAATATTTTGTGCCACACTGTTGTTGTTACTCAATTCCATAAACATCATCATGATCCATCGCAAGGATCCTACATCACATGTTACCACTTGGCCTCTTGCCACATATCATGATACATCACAAGGACCCAACATCATAGGGATTCCATCCCATCTTTAAGAACATGTTACCAACACATAGGCAACATTCATCATGTACCATCGTAGTTCTCATAGCACATAGTGTTTCTCATTGTTTTAACATTAAGAAAATGTCACCAATGACATCATTATAGCTCATACCTAAGTACACTTCTCAAATGATGAAACATGCATGGTTAGTATGCTCAATATTAGATAAACATTTCATCATTGAGATATAGTTGTACAACATTAGATGAACATGCATATACATAACTTCCACATATAAGCATTCCAAACGATATTAGGGTTTCAACCGAACATAGATCACAACCCTCACCAAAAGCTTATCGGGTAAGGGATAACCCTCACAAAAACGTATAACAACCCTCATTAAAGGTACAACGACCCTCACCTAGGGTACCGGTCACAACCATACCCTACTGGTGTTGACTATCTCCTATATCGAGCAAGCCACAATCGAACAGATGTCGGGTCCTCATGGAGTATCGGTCAGCACTTCCCAACAAGGGTATCATGTAAGGCTTGGCAAAGACATCTCGCCCAGCGCAACGCTCTGTCGCCCAAGAGGTTCACCACACAAGGAGCATATCGGCCAAGGGTTAAAACCCTTATCGCCCAACAAGATCATCATAGCGTCGAGCACCCTATCGGGCAAGGCACCACCTAGTAGGGTGGCGGGCAACACCATCCAAGAGGATGTCATGCAAGGCACCAACAAGACATGACACCCAACACAGACCACATATCATCCAACGGATACAACCCTCACAACACCCAAGATAACTTAACCCTTAAGCACTATATTGGGTGAAGGATCAACAAGACATCTACCTACTGTAACGCCCAAGCCTCACGCTACTGTATCGCCCAAGCCCTAACTCGAAGGAAGAAGAGGGATATCGGGCAACACTCTCAAGGAACCATATCATGTAACTAGGGTTAGGGCAACCCTATCGGCCAACCCCACCATATCGCCCAAGGCATCAAGAGCATTGGCTCATCTCTCAACTTAAAAAGAGAGAGGGGTCTTGTACAACTCAAGCATATCGGGCATGAGCTAGATCTCACCTCACAACTCAAAGAAGGAAGGGTGTTGCTCAAGACTCAACATCAAGGCATGGCCACTCATATCACCCAAGGTTCCCATGAGAACATATCATGCAACTAGCGTAGAACCAAGGCCAACACCTCTATCGGTCAGACCAACTAACCATGACGCCCAAACAGCTAGAACATAGGTTCACCTCTCAACAATAAAGTCAGATAGGGGTATTGCCTCATGGACACACCACCATACCTCTTTGAATTTAAGAAACCCTAAGCTCACCTCTCAACTAAACGAGAGAGGGTATTGCTTGAGATTCTACAAATCAAAGGGATCAGTCAACACAAAAGTAGCTAACACATATCGCCCAACCTAATCTAAGGAACATATCGGGCAGAAACATCACCAACTAAGACAAAAGAACTACTAGAAAGACATGTATAGCCGATCAAGATAACAACATGCAAACAATAGTTAGGTTAGAAGTTATTTAATCTGCCTTAAACACAGCTTCTCCAAGCTCCAAAGATCCAAATCACCACCTTTGACCACCTCAAGAAAAGAAGAGAAACCTATCACCTCCATGGCCGAATGAGTAAGGAAGAAGATGGCACCAAGAGAGGGAGAGAGACTTACCAAATTAGAGAAGAAAAGAAATAAGAACAGCAAGATGTATCAGCCATGACTAGCTGCATCGGCCACCTCCTCTTCTTCTCCTCTCCTTCTCATTCTCGACTAGCAAGGGAAGAGCAGTAGCTAGGAAACTAAAGGGAATACTAGCAAGCAAGGTGGGTGGCATATATACAAGAGGGTAAAGGGGGAGAGTATAGCAAGGTGGCGCCCAGCCTAGGTACACTTTTCCATGGGCCACACCCCAAATACCACTTGTCCATGACTTGCCATTTGCTAGCAGTGAGCACCATGTGTCCAAGAGGGGGTGACACAAACGATGCTAGGTGGAGGGGTGTGTGTCGTCCAACATGGCAACCCGACACACCCATCAGCACTACATGGTCGATACACCACCTAGCCAACACACCTATCTGCCTGATACCCATCAAGCAAAGAGAAAGGGCTTCCAGTCCAACAAAAAGCCCTAGCTTAAACAAGCTCAAACGAGGCCCAAAACAACTCAAGCCAGGTGCCTAACTCATCCCCTCAACCCTAGAGGTTACAAAGAGAGAAAGAGAGCCGTCAAACTTGCACATAAACCCAAGAACTTGGTTAAATTGTAAGTTGCACCTCAACCCCACAACAAAACACAACAAACACTAATCACACCTCAGGTGATTAAGCAAGCCTCTAAACACTAGGTTTAGGCAAAGAAAACAGGGTAAGCCCAAAACGAAGGTCAGGGTCCTTACAAGCCATAAACCCCTAAAAAAAGATTTTGCCCTCAAAATCCAAAGAGAAAAGTGAGGGTTACTTCCTCCTCATCTCTTCCTCAAGCTCCCATGTGGCTTCCTCCATGTCATGGTGACGCCAAAGAAGTTTCACAAGGACCAGGTCCTTATTATTTAGCTTCTTCACTCCCCTGTCAAGGATCAACACTAGACCTTCCTCGTAGGTCACGTCTTCATCAAGCTCGACCTCAACTGGATGTATCACTGTCTCTATTCCTGGATGACTTTTCTTTAGCATACTAACATGGAACACTGGATGCAACTTGTGCAGCTCTGGTGGTAGCTCCAACTTGTAAGCCACTTTTCTCACATGTGCTTTCAATGGATATGGTCCCATATACCTGGGATCCAGTTTGCCTTTCCTTCCAAAGCTTAGCATGCCTTTCCATGGAGAGACTTTGAGATACACCATATTTCCTACCTATAACTCTAAAGGTCGGCGACGTTTATCTACATAAGACTTTTGTATGTCATGTGTCACTTTCAATTGTTGTTGTATCACATTGATCTTCTCTGTCATCTACTGCACTAACTTAGGACTCAAAAGTTGATACTCACCAGACTCATACCAACATAAAGGAGATCTAAACTTTCAACCGTACAATGCTTCATAAGGTGCCATTTTGATACTTTGTTGGTAGCTGTTGTTGTAAGTAAACTCTTTCAGACTGAGATGCACTTGCCAACTCCCTAGGAATTGCAGAACACAAGCTCTTAGACGATCTTCTAAAGTCTGGATAATCCTTTCAGACTGTTCGTCTATTTATGGATGGAAAGCGGTATTGAACCTCAACTGCGTTCCCAACACCTTATGCAACTATTCCCAAAAATGACTTGTGAACTAAGGGCCTCTGTTAGAGACTATTGTGTTGGCACACTGTGCAAATGCACTATCTCAACTACTTATACATGTGTAAGATTCTCTATTGTGTACGTTGTTTTCACAGGTATAAAATGAGCAGACTTCATCAATCTATCCACTATCACCCAGATGGAATCATGATTCCTAGCTATCCTCAGAAGATCAACTACGAAATCCATGGTTATATGATCCCACTTTCACTGTGGTATCGACATGGGTTGCAACGTACATGTCAACTTCTTATGTTTTGCCTTAACTTGTTAACATACAGCACACTTAGCCACAAACTCAGCTACATCTTTCTTTAATCCGGGCCACCATTACAAATCCTTCAAATTGTGATACATCTTAGTGACATCGGGATGCATAGTGTACATTGATGTGTGCGCTTCCTAGAGCACTAGAGTCCTTAGATTATTAGCATCAGGAACCATCATCCTGTTATGATAACAAACTATCCCATCCTCGGACTCATGGAAGCCATCATTCTTCTTGCTGCCCAACTCTAATCTAATCAACTGAACAATAGCATCTTCTTGTTGTGACTCTTTGATTTGTTGTCTCAACGTAGACTTCACTTGCATATGTGCCAACAGTCCTGCCAACAAAGAGACTTATAACTGTACATTCATTTTCTACAAAGAGACGAACATATCCCACCTATGGCATATCAAAGAACTCAATTGTGCCTTCTTTGTGGGTAGAGAAGAAGACTTCCTGCTAAGCGCATCCACTACTATGTTTGCTTTTCCTGGGTGGTACTCGATGGTGCAATCATAATCACTAATTTACTCCATTCAGCGCCACTAATGCATGTTCATCTCATTATGTGAGAAGATGTATTTCAGGTTCTTGTAATCCGTAAAGATCTGACACACTTCCCTGTAAAGATAGTGTCTCCAAATCTTTAATACATGAACCACCACTACCACCTCCAAATCATGTGTCAGATAGCTTTCCTCATGTTTCTTAAGTTGTTGAGAAGAAAAAGAAACCACATGATCTTCCTACATCAGCACACAACCTAAGCCCTTCTTGGAAGCATCACAGAAAACAACATAGCCTTTCCCTAGTTCTGGAAACACTAACACCGGAGCACTTGTCAGCTTCTCCTTCATTTTCTAAAAAGCTTGTTGGCATTGACCGTCCCAAACAAAAGGTACATCCTTCCTGGTCAACCTTGTTAAAGGCAACACGATCACACTGAAGTTTCTTATAAACCTCTGATAGTACCCTACTAATTCCAAAAAACTACAGACTTTAGTCGATGTCTTCAGTTGATCCCACTCTACTACTGACTCCACCTTCTTGGGATCCACTCGGATTCCCTCTATAGAGATCATATGACCCAAGAAAGTCAATTCCTTTAGCGAAAACTCACACTTACTGAACTTGGCATACAACTGATGTTGTCAAAGAAGAGTCAATGCTTGTCAAAGATGATGTTCATGTCGTTGGCTTCCTCAACTATAGATCAAGATATCATCTATGAAGACTACAAACAATTGATCTAAGAATGGATGAAACACTCTGTTCATCAGATCCATGAATGATGTCGGCACATTGGTTATCCCTAACAGCATAACCACGAAATCAAAATGCCCATACCTCATCATGAAAGTTGACTTTGGTATATCATCCTCCTTGATCCTAAGTTGATGATATCCAGACCGTAGATAGATCTTTGAGAACACTGAAGCACCGCACAACTAGTCAAACAGATCTTCTATCGTCGATAAAGGATACTTGTTCTTGATTGTAACCTTATTCAACTGTCGGTAATCTATGCACAAATGCATAGATCCATCTTTCTTCTTTATGAATAGAACTAGAGCACCCCAGGGTGATGTGCTCGGCCTGATGAACTTTGATTAAGTAGATCTTGCAACTATTTCTTCAACTCTCCCATCTCTGCTGGAGCCATCATGTATGGTGTCTGATCAACTGGTTGTGTCCCTGGTACTAGATTGATCTAAAAATCAATCTATCGAGGGGAGGAATACTGAGAAACTCATCAGGAAACACATCTATGAACTCTCTTATGACAGGCATGTCCTGAAGGCTAGGACCTTTTGCCTTGGTATACACAACATGTGCCAAGAATGCTCTACAACCTTACTGCAACAACTTCTCCGCCACCATTGTTGATACCAAACATGTCCAAAGAATCTTCCTATCTCCTTAGAAGATCTAATTCTTACCATTGTCAGCAAACACTGCCTTCTTAGAACCATAGTCCAACACAACCTTATATCTTTCCAAGGTATCAATTTCAAGGATCACATCGAATACATGCATATCAAGTGGTATGAGATCCACGTGTATGTTGTGTCCCAAAAAAGACAAAACAAAAGATGGATACACCTCTCGAGGCAATGCAGGACCAACAAGAGGGATTTCTAGCAACAAGTTATCCTTCTTACAACTAACAGGTAAAAGACAGCTATCAAGCATATTACGTGCAATAAAAGAGTGTGTAGCACATGGGTCAACTAGAACATATATAAAGCAATAAGAAGACAAATCTAAATGAAACAACTCCATCTGACCTGCCACCACATGTGGGTTGATTATCGCCTTTGGCTAACTCATAGCACAGAATCGAGACGTTGCTTGATGTCATCCACGTCCTCTACTGCCTTGAGAAGATGATCCTTCTTGTGATGATTGACTGCGTCCTCATCTTGTAGCGCCATTAGACTACTATCTATCTGATCCTTACTGACTCTGTCTTAGCTGTTGCATCACTTCAACATCTCTTCTCAGGCAATTCGACTTCTGATGCTCTGTATGCCCATAGAGATAGCATGACATGTCCTCTAACTGTGGCCTAGATGGCCATGTCACTGCTACTGAAGCTGTATTGTAGGCTCTAGATGGTGAAAAACCACGCCCTCTTCCTTTACTTGGTGACCACTATGACGGTGCATTGGAACCTTACATTACAGAAGGTGCAGAAAACCTTGGATTCGTATGTCTATCCAACCTCTATCTCTAAAACTAAGCATGCATTTTCTTAGGCATAGCCTCTCTGTTTTCTAGGACTGATCGCTTTATCCTCCGAACAAACTCCATGAATGTGGCAAATCACTTCTGATTCTCCAAAGAAGCAGCATGTGTTGATAGCTCGACACTCAAACCTTTCTCAAACCATATGATTCTCTCATCATCTGTTGCCTCCATGTTAGGAAAAAACCTCAGTAGCTCCATAAACTTGGCTTCATACTCGGGGATGTTCAGAGAACCTTAGTGAAAACACTCGAATTGGAAAATCTTCTCATCTAGATACATCCTCAAGAAGTATCGACTGATGAAATCCCACTAGAAAACATCCCAACCGATCACCTCACTAGGTCGCTTCTCCTCCTCGATGGCCCACCAGTGACCAGCACTACCTTTCAGAAGGTAGACAGTGTGCTTGACTTTGTCTACCTCGGGGATATCGAGGATCCAGAAGGCCTTCTCAAGACATGTCATCCACAAATCTACATCTGCTGGATCAACCGTTCCAGCATAATCCTAAGCTCTGACTCAGCGAAGACACTCGAAGGTCTTCCCAATACCTGAAGATTCACCATGGGGAACCAGTGATCTTGGCGGAGGTACATGTAATTTCTCCACCATGAGATTCATCGTAGACATTACCTACCCCATAAGGTGTTGATAATTAGGGTTCTCAAGAATGGTTTGGTCAATCTGGAGGACCTCAGGCACCCGATCTTCATGCACCTGCACACCAACTCCATCAACAGATGCATCAACACTTCTCTTGACAACATGTTTTTCATGATTTCCAAACATCTTTTAGCTTTATCTTCTGTTGGGGGCAGATGTCATTATAAGAAAATCCGGAAAAATCACAAGAATAGACACAAGCCTAGTCCTAGATCCCGGTAGACTCAACAAACCTACTGCTCTAATACCAAAACCTGTGTGACATCCCGCCATCACAAAGACAGTGAAAGGCCACGCGAAAATGTGTGGAACCACCATAAACAACATATTACCAAAAAATGGGTTAATTACAACCGATTGCGGAAAACATCATAAGAAAGGAACTATTACAACTACATCTACATCCTGTAAAGAACATGTTATATATATACAAGCATGATATATGTCCACCATCATGTAGGATCCAGCTGTTCCATATACATCAAGGATACCTTACCAATTTATATACATGTCAGACCTAGCCAGGCCAACAATAGGATACAAGAAAGCCATACAAAGATCATACATCGTGAAAACTCATCAAAAACACCTCCAAGGACCTGAGAGTATAGGGAAGACACCAAGACTCTACTACAAAACAACCACAACAACATCATATCCAACCTTGCCTTCTACTTATCTTCTTACTGCTATGCTGCAACACTACGATCACCACTACGTCTAGCCCAAACACCTAAAAAGGTTGAAACCAATGGGGTGAGACACACAGTCCCAGTGAGAAACATAACTCTCTGCGAAACTATAAAATCTCAGAAAAGCTAGAACAGATAAATCATATAGCAGATAACCAAATCACATATGAAATATGAAGATCAAGATTATATATAACAACTTACCATGATATCTGAGAGGCATATAACTACTGCAAGAAATACTTAGGGCACATATATATAAGACAACATACATTATGCAAGGCCTCAACTAATGTTCTGTGTTTTTCCTAAGAAAATATACTACACAGCTGGATTACTATTTATTATGCCCTGAGGCAGTGAGTCGTACCACTGAAATCCAACCTTTGGTTGCGAAACCCAAAGTAGGTGCCATACAAGGTCAATGGAAGATCCGAACTCCACAACCTCATCCGCTTCATGGTCAGTGCATGATATCCAAAGCAGGACCGCAGTCTCTTACTTAAGTGATCTCAGTCACAGGGCCAACTCCCATAGGCTACCCTTTCCTCTAGCCTACCTAGGTACATGTCTCGACAATAGTACACATTGAGCTACTAGCTTGTTCACCGTGCTCCCGAGCCTTGAACACATTCATGCTCTATCACACTAAGCCATGGGCCTATTCACCATGCTCTTATACACATCTTGAGTCTACAACCGAAGTTGCACTCTATTCCTCCTATTTTCGACTAGGAAAAAACCACACATTCAACAATATGCACTCCAGGTTAACCCGTAGGAGAACCTGTTTCACCATCACCAGCTCCTGACGATGATGGATCTATAGCTAGGGTAAACTACATGAAAGGTTCATTTGTAATTAATTATTATATTTTAAGTGGATTGTTAGGATCAACCAAGTTATATTATGAAAACTATAAACAAAAGTAAACAACATAGATTCCATTATTTTGTGCCACATTGTTATTATTACTCCATGCCATCAACTTCATCATGATCCATAGCAAGGATCCAACATCACATGTTACCACTTGGCCTCTTACCATATATCATGATCCATTACAAGGATGCAACATCATAGGGATTCCATCCCATCTTTAAGCACATGTTACCAACACATAGGCAACATTCATCATGTACCATCATAGTTCTCATAGTACATAGTGTTTCTCTTTGTTTTAACATTAAGAAAATGTCACCAATGACATCATTATAGCTCATACCTAAATACACTTCTCAAATGATGAAACCTACATGGTTAGTATGCTTAAGAGTAGATAAACACTTCATCATCAAGATATAGTTGTACAACATTAGATGAACATGCATATACATAACTTCCACATATAAGTATTCCAAATGATATTAGGGTTTCAACTGAACATAGAGCATAACCCTCACCAAAAGATTATCGGGTAAGCGATAACCCTCACAAAAAGGTACAAAAACCCTCACTAAAGGTACAACGACCCTCACCTAGTGTACCGGTCACAACCATACCCTACTGGTGTCGGCTATCTCCTATATCGGGCAAGCCACAACCGAACAAATGTCGAGCAACCCCTCCTGATGGAGTATCGTTCAACACTACCTAGCAAGGGTATCATGCAAGGCTTGGCAAAGCCATCTCGCCTAGCGCAACACTCTGTCGCCCAAGAGGTTCACCACACAAGGAGCATATCGGCCAAGGGTTACAACCCTTATCACCCAACAAGATCATCACAACATAGAGCACCCTATCTAGGAAGGCACCACCTAGAAGGGTGTCGGGCAGCACCATCCAAGAGGATGTCGTGCAAGGCACCAACAAGCCATGACGCCCAACACAGACCACCTATCATCAAAGGGATACAAGCTTCACAACGCCCAACCTAACTTTACCCTTAACCACCACATCGGGTGAAGGATCAACAAGACATCTACCTACTGTATTGCCCAAGCCCTAACTCGACGGAAGAAGAGGGATATCGGGAAACACTCTCAAGGAATGATATCATGTAACTAGGGTTAGGACAACCCTGTCGTCCAACCCCACCATATCTCCCAAGGAATCAAGAGCATTGGCTCACCTCTCAACTTAAAAAGAGAGGGGTCTTGCACAATATCAAGCATATCAGGCTAGAGTGAGAGCTCACCTAACAACTCAAAGAAGGAGGGGTGTTGCCCAAGACTAAACATGAAGGCATGACCACTCATATCGCCCAAGGTGCCCATGAGAACATATCGTGGAACTAGGGTAGAACCAAGGTTAGCACCTCTATTGGCCAGACCAACTAACCATGATGGCCAAACAGCTAGAATATAGGCTCACATCTCAACAAAAAAGTGAGAGAGGAGTATTGCCTCATGAACACACCACCATACCTCTTTGGATTTAAGAAACCCTAAGCTCACCTCTCAACTAAATGAGAGAGGGGTATTGCTTGAGATTCTACAACCCAAAGGGATCGTCCAACACAAAGGTAGCTAACACATATCACCCCACCTCATCTAAGGAACATATCGAATAGCAACATCACCAACTAAGGCAAAAGCACTACTAGCAAGACATGTATAGCCGATCAAGATAATAACATGAAAAGGAGATAGAATAGTTAGGTTAGAAGTTATGTTACCTGCCTTAAGCACAACTTCTCCAAGCTTCAAAGCTCCAAAGAACCACCTTCGGCAACCTCAAGAAATGAAAAGAAACCTATCACCTCCATGGTTGAACGAGTAAGGAAGAAGATGACACCAAGAGAGGGAGAGAAAGTTACAAAATTAGAGAAGAAAAGAAACAAGAATAGCAAGATGTATCAGCCACCACTAGTTGTATTGGCCACCTCCTATTCTTCTCCTCTTCTTCTTGTTCTCAACGAGTAAGGGAAAAGAAGCAGCAAAGGAACTAAAGGGAATACTAGCAAGCAAGGTGGGTGGCATATATACAAGAGGGTAAAGGGGGAGAGTATAGCAAGGTGGCGCCCGACCTTGGTACACTTATACAAGGTCCACGCCACATGCTAACACCCTAAATACCACTTGTCAATGATTTTCCATTTCTAGTAGTGAGAACCATGTATCCAAGATGGGGTGACACAAACAATGCTAGGTGGAGGGGTGTGTGTCACCCAACATGGCAACCCGACACCCATCAACACTACATGGTCGATACACCACCTGGCCGACACACCTATATGCCTGTTACGCATCAAGAAAGGAGGAAAGGATTCAAGCCCAACAATAAGCCCAAGCTTAGACAAGCTCAAACGAGTCCCAAAACAACTCAAGCTAGGCACCCAACTCATCTCGTCAACCCTAGAGGTTACTAAAAGAGAAAGAGAGCCCTCAAACTTGCACATAAACCCTAAAACTTGGGTAAATTGAAAGTTGCACCTCAACGCCACAATAAAACATAACAAACACTAATCACACCTCAGGTGATTAAGAAAACCTCTAAACACTAGGTTTAGCCAAAGCAAACAGTGTAAGCCCAAATTGAAGGTCAGGGTCCTTACAGTTAGATCATTGTACAATGTGATCTGCTACCAAATAGAATGATCACTTTCCAACACTATGCTACCAAAGAGAATTAGTGCTTTCATATAATGGAATAGATATATTATGTTTCATGTGTTGATAGCGATAAGTATGGAAAATCAAGAAACATATCATGCAAGAAAATCATTTCATCCAATATAATATGCCAAGTATTTTACTACACATATAACACATGCATATTGTATAATAAGCCAAGTAAGAGGTAATGGCATACCTTGATCAAGACAAACCTAATCATCACATATCACATTCATGATGTCAACTATGTATCCCAGGTCAAACCGTGATAAAGATAAGATCACATATTATCATCAGGTTCACATCATCATTAACCCTAGTTATGTATTTTAGGGTTTTCTTAGTTGATTAGGACAATTCCATCATGAGTTGCATTCTTGTTTTGGAATTATCTTACTAATGTCAAATTCTAGATTATTTACTCATTAACTGACAATCATGTTTTCCATCATTATGTAAACATATTAATATTATGTCACATTCATTAGTCAAATTAGGCTTGCATCTTATGTATTAAGAGTCATCTTCATATAACATAAATTATGTGCATCATCATGATCTCATAATTAAAACTGAGGTTTAATATATTGATATGCGCTTACTCTGTAATTTCATCATTTATTGAGGATGTATGTATTAATTTCATTTTATTTAGGGTTATTAGCCCTAGATAGACATTTTCAGAAAATTATATGATTATGTGTCATAACATGATCATATCTAATGTCACATGGATTATAAATCATATTTAAGAGTTACTGATGCATTCACATAATTTTAGGTCTTCATTTGATATTTATTACTCATAAAATAATTGTAACATATCATAAATGATATCCAAATGTTTTAAGCATAAAAAGATTGATATTATGGTTCCATGTTGCTCTATGCATTTTTATGAGAATTTTGGTATCTTATTTGCATTTTTCTGATAACGAAAATAATTTCTACGATTTATCTAAGACCTGGGATTTTCTGAGGAATACTACCGTTTACAGATAATTGTGTGTCAAAGCACGACTTCTAGGGGTGCATTGATCCTTTCCTACTTGAGTCGATGGTTCTCTTCCTGGGCCAACTGGTTCATGGAGGTTCAGTTTGGGTAGATGTGTTGGGTTGGTAATTGGCCGGTTTACAACAATTGGATCGGATCTTCTCTCTCTATCACTCTCACGTATTAATGAGGATGCCCGCCTCCCCTGTTCTCCACGTGTGCCGCTACACAGGGCTGCTACAACGAGTAACGAGTAGGGAGCAGGTCATCTTCATCAGCTACTAAGTCCCTTAAAAGATTCGACGACCCGCAACTCACCTTCACGGCTGCTAGCCTTCTAGGACGCGGCTATGGGGTTCACTCTCCACCAGGTTTCCGCCACTTGCATCTTCCGTGGTGGATCTGAATAGGCGCCCGGTCTCAACTCGTCCTCGCACTGCTCTGAAGATTTGGAATGCTTCGGAAAGCCTCTACAAACACATACATATCCCTCATTCTCAAAAGAAAGTGTGCACATAGGCCTCCAAACTCAATCTTCCTTCCAGCCAAGCTTGGCTTCATCGGCCATGGAACTCACAACGGAGGGGGTCAAAAACACCCTACTTCAACTCCACTACTCTCCCTCTTTCTTTTGTATTCTATATTTCCTCTGCTCTACCTTCTATCTGTGGTTCCCTTCTTCATCTCCTCCTCTATGGCATGTGTGGTGGCTAGTGGAGAGGTAGTGAAAAGGAGGAACTGGAACTCTCTCGTAAGTTGTACATATGCCTCAAATGAGGAGTCCTAGTGCTTGTCTAGGTGAGTCAAGATCAACTACTTTCTAAGACCTCCCTCTCAGTCAACAATCTTAGAGAGTGGTGGTAGGGAACTTGCTGCCTCAACTGGTCCTCAGCTGACTCTAACCACAAGGTCAGAGAAGATTCAGAGGCCTTTGATCTCACATCCAAGGGTCTAGGATGACTTCTCTTGAATGCCTGATCTGTGGCTACTTAGTCTTGGGGAGTGTGACATTTCATTTGATCAAAACCTAAGTTCCTAATTATGAATCTTGGTCTGAAATACATCAAGATGCAAATTATTTCATTATATTTAAACTTTAATAACTCACTCTAGGCTACTCCAATTAACACCAAATTTTAATCACAAATTTACTACCTCTCGAGCTACATTGTACACAAATTTGGTGACAAAACACACCTATTTGAACATCTAATTTAATACTCCAAAAAGGTATGAACTTAGGGATCTTAATCATGATGTTAATAATCAAAGCACCTTCAACTTATGTCAAAACAACTAGAATATACTCATATATGATCAAAACACTCTTCATGTGTTATCATTATGTCATTGTAATATGTGAACTTAAGAATATCAAAATCCCATTCTATCACAGTATGAAAAAGAGATAGTCAAAGGACGTGGGAATTTAAATTAGAAATAGGTGACATGTGTGTTGCATTTGCCGAGAGGGTGTGGAAATTAGTTAGAAGCCAACAAGTTAAAAAATACTTGAAAAAATGAGAGAAAATAGAGAGTCAAGGAGAGTGCATTATTTTAAAAATGTTACATTCTGATTGGTTGGGATGTTTTTTAGAGGTCAAAAATGATAGTGTTGTAAATTTTTAAAAGTATTCTCTTTTTTTATTATAGTATATCTATATATAGAGATATACAGATATATATATGTATATATACATATATGTACCCATATATATACACATATATATACATACATACATACATATATATAGGTTGTTCATTCGTTACCCGCGCGGGTAGCCAGATTTTCACTACCCGCTGGAGTAACTCAGGGTTAAAAGAGTAACTATATGGTACACTGGAGTAACTCTTCTGAATCAAAAGAGTAATTGTATTGATATATAGAGTAACTCTGAGAGCAAAAGAGTAATTGTGCAGAAAATATACAGTCAGTAAATATATGGACGAATTTTTTTATTTTGAGGGGGAAAATGACATTATTTTTAGATCAATTTTTTGGGGAGCTAGATAAAATGCTCCTCTACAATTGCGAGAAAAAAATAAAAAAAATATCAGGAAGTGTGCGCGGGTAGCTACACACGTGGGTATTAAAGATGAGCCCATATATATATATATATATATATATATATATATATATATATATATATATATATATATATATATATATATATATATATATATATATATATATATATATATATATATACATATATATATATATATATATATATATACATATACATATATATATACATATATATATATATACATATATATATACATACAAATTGAGAAATATATGACACACAAATCGATATATATATATATATATATATATATACATACATATATGTATATATATACACTTTATATATACATATATAGACATATATATACATACATATATATATATAATTTTATATATACATATATAGACATATATATACATATACATATATATACATACTAGTAAACACACACGTGCCCATGCACGTGACATATAATATTTGAAACATTTTTATTTGTATCTTTGTTCAGTATGTGAGATGGACAACAGATATATGAGTAATCAAAATTAAAGTTTATGTGAATGCATATTATGGAAGAGAGAAAAAGCATGGGGAGAGAAAAATAATGTGGTTGAGGAAAATGAAGGATATGGGAGATGCAAAGGGAGAGTGGACGTGGGGAGGGAATTAGGAAAAAGAGTAATAAAATATCTTGGAACTAAGACAGTCCATAGACAATTTATTAAAATTATTAGAATTTGACAGTCGGAGGTGTGTAGACTACGATGATAGCAAAGAGAATAGTTACCTAGGGAGGTAGGTGAACATGTTCGGTGTGCTAAGGGTAGGGAGTTGAGATGGGGAGAAGTGGCCGTATTTGTTGTTTGTTCTTTTCGTGGTGCACGAGAAATTTGGACGTGAACTGAGAGGATAGATGAAGTAGTTATCCCGATGAATGTGGTCATATTAGTAAAAAGGTTGAGAGATTTTTTTCAACTTTAAACTGTTATAGATTTTTGACAATAGTCTACAAAAAGTAGGAAGTATATTCTTATAGTCGTTCTCAATTTTTAGTAGACTTATTAAAATTGTACATTTATATTCTAAAAGTATGTAATTAAATTAGCTAAAAAGGTAAAATAAACTAATAACGTTGTTGAAATATTTTAGGAAAAGAGAGAGATCGGGTCAACATAAAGAGAGCATAATGACAATGAAAGGGGAGAAAACTGTTGACACTAAATATAGAAAAGAGAAAAATATCATCCTTTTCATTAGATATCTACCTTTATTTTAACTAAAGGATCGTAACATATTGTATTAAAAAAAACATGTGGACTATCGTTACACATGTTTGTATCCTTATTCTCTTGAAAGGCCCATCTGAAACGGTTCCTCATCCCTCCTTCACATTAGTTTTGTACTTCCCTCCTTCACTCCCCACGAATGAAACGATTCCTCCTTCCCTCTTCAATCCCTTCATCTTAACTCCCCATTATCATAACTGATTAAATATCTAGCGCACAACTAACTTCAGATACCCAGCAACCAAACTGACCCCTTCCGCTTCTCTCATTTTCTCTCTCCCATCATCTCTTCAATTTCAACTCCCTTTTTCTAAATATCCTCCCTATGCCATTATCCCATAATATCAGATTCTCTCTTTCTCTCTCCACTTCTCAATAGAAGTCATTTTCAACTCTCTTCTTCTACTCCTCCCAATTATCTTGTGTTTAGAAATAAGTTAGAACAAATTTTCTATCAATAAAAACGAAGTCAATCGGTATTGTTCTGTTGTATGCTTTTGATTGAAGGCTGAAAATAATAAAAATGTATTTCTTTATCTATATTATAATAAAAGAAATTCTTAGTTATAAATTATAAATCATGTGTTTTAGTTCCTCTAAAAATATATAGCCAATCGAAATGTTTTATCTTGAGATTACTTCCCTACCTCGTCTTCCCTGATAATTCTCAATACATCTTCCCTATAAAGGAGAGTAACATAAGGGATTAATGAAAATTCAAAAGTCCTTCTCAGAATGTAAAATAAACTTAAATTATCAAAAGTTGGAAAATAGTAACACAAAATGAAAACAAAAGTTGGAACTTTTATAAACTAAGACTTAGAAATATATTGTGAAAGGGAAGAAATAGTCTACTATGAATGAGTCATTTTCAATATCAACACATATATAAAATTGATACAAAAGTACAGGGCTACACAAACACAATAAATAATACCATATGTTTCTTTTTAAAATCATATTTGATATGAGCCTTTTATCTCATCAAGTTAGTCAGTGGCATTATTCCATCTTCTAGTAAAATATTCGGATTGAAATTCATTTGTGTGTATATTGATAGACAAGTAGAGATGAAGTATTCTTGCAAGCACATTAAGGTGGTAAATTTTGGTCTCGAGCATCTAAAACATTCTGTGGTGCAACAACAATTTGTGCAATGACCTATAACTATGAGTAGCATCCATTGTTCATTGTGAAATAATAGTTACCATGATTTGGCTAAGAGCTATAGGTATACATACAAGAAAGCTGCAAAAGGTCATCCTTAAGACGAAACTAAACAATCATACATAATCACAAAATGAAAAAAGGGACCATGCTACCATATAGGAAAACTGAAATAAATTAGAAGTAGCTAAATTGGGGTATTAAACAAAATAAACATTTACAGTTTAACATTAGAGGAAGCTAATAAGTAACTAAGCTTGAAATATGACTATCGTTACACATGTTTGCAAGAAACTTATTGTTACAATTTGTTTGGATATAAATCCTTCGGATAATGAGAACAAACCATTAAATTGTAGTACTAATACACTACTCTCCTCTTCCTTGGCTGCCTTGGTGCCCGTCCTTCATCTTTGTATCCTTATTCTCTTTAAAGGGTCGTCTGTTCTCCTTCCACAGTTACGTATATACAGGAAGAAAAGCTTTTTGGATCACGTTCGTGCAAACAGAGGCAAATGGGTAATGATTATAGAGATAAGACATACCTGAACTTCTGAACGTGCATCATATCATTGGAATCTATAATAAGATACATGATGGATCATATTGTGGTCCACCATCCCCCTAGCATGTTTGAGTCCTTCTTCTCAACCCAACTGTCGTTATGGTGTCTACCAAGCTTCGACCCTATTAATGGTAGTCCATGATGTAATTAGTAGAAGTCGGTGTCGGTATGGTGGATCTCAAAGAAAGGGTCACCCAGGTACCCGTCCACGCTATAATGCAAGTCCTAGCATATCCGTCGAGGCTCAACAACTACCAGTGTGTCAACAAAGAAATAATGGAACAACATGATATGAGTCAAATAATACACGATTGATTGAAACTACGAACAATGTTGATAAAACCATGAACACCAAGTTGTATCCTTGTCTGAGCCCCACCAGCTCCCACCTGGAGCTGCATCTGCAGCTAGCTGTGGTGGTGTGTCTGGTGCTACATCGCAACCTGCAACTACTACTGCCTCTCCTTGCGCTTGGCCGTTGATACCCAGATGCTCTTGACATGGGTCAGGCACTGGAACCCTCGTCTCTTGCAACACGTCTGGCACCTCATGTGCGAGAAGTCCTTCGTATCTTGGTTCCCATAGTCCTTAGATTGGTTCCCAAAGTCCTGGAAACTCATACCTCTGACATTTCCTCTAATATGTCTCCCACTTCCACACCCTAATGACCCTCCACCACCTCCTCCATTACCGATTTCCGCACCTAGTGATTATGGGCCTCTTCTTCCGCTCCTTGGGCCTCGCAGTCGGTCATCTAGAAACATGCCGAGACCAGGAGTTTCTTCCACAGAATATGGGTCGTGGGGTGCCTGGAATTAGTGGTGGTGGTGGGAAGGGTCAGTTGCGGTCGCTGCCGCAGCTGAGGCTGCTGCTTGGTGCTACTGCCATAGCTCGAAGCCCTTGGTGTATGTCTTTGTGATCTCCTCGCCATTGTTGCGGTGGTGTGTTGATCCCCCTCCTCCTCCGTGGTGGTATAGGAAGAGGCTCTCCAGCGTGAGCGAGTATGTCATTTGGCTACTGCAGATGTCTGGGGTTATAATGAGCAATTTGTATTTTGAACTAGTTATAGTCATGTAGTTCATGGAGGTGTGCAACGCGGAATATGGGGGGCTACAAACTTGTAGGTTCTGTTTTGTTTGGAATATTTCTTTGGTATTATCCATCACATTAATTTTGGCGATAAGGGCAGTGCAAAATAGCGATGTGTGCAACGTGCTTGTTAGAGGATATGTGTAGGAGTTTGTTGTTGTAAGTGGAGCAGTTCGTGGAGTGATCTGAGAGATTACAAAAAAGGATAAAAATAGAGAAAAAGGTGAGAAAAAAAATCTTAGAAGACATTGAATGGGTTTTTGACTGATGGTTATGGGTGAGAGAGAGACGGGTGTGGGAAATTCAAATTTAAATGTGAGAGAGTTCAAAAAGAGTGAGTTCCTATTTTTCAAACTAAATCATTTTTTTAAGTAAAAAAAGCTGAAAAAATGTGAGAGCAGTTTGAGTGAAGGAGAGTGCAAGCTTTTGCCACATTGGCAAAACAGTGGTATGTGATTGGTCAATATGAATTTGGGCGGGTGTATTTGAACTGCCTGCAAAACTCGCTCTTTTATTGTAGTATAGATATATATATGTACACACACACACACACACACACACATATATATATATATATACTAGTGAACACACATGTGCACATGCACACGTCAAGTAAGGCATATAGACTTTATATTTGTTAATTTATTTAAGAAAAATCATTACATTTTTCAAATCAGATTTAGCTTACACTTGCTTATCAATTCAAAATATTATTTTTCTGTATAAACATAACGTTGAAGGTTTTATTCAAATGCTACAAAGGTTGTGTACATATTATCACATTATTTACTTATGAATATATTGTTATATAATTGTAGCATTTAGTAGTCCTATACAAAATCAAAAATTGGCAAAGACGTTTAAATTTTTGAATATAAATAGAGAAAAATATTTCTAGTTCCACCGCATGTACAACCACATTTACTTATTGATATATGGGGTATCATGAGGCACCGACCTTTATTTAATGAAATAAGAATATTGTGTAGGTTAATGATGTCATCTGATTACATATTGTACAATGATACTATACATCCATCCTCAAAAGAATTTACAATCTATAAAAGTACCCAAAGCTCAACAAGTTGACATAGCCTCCATCTTTCCTATATGGGCTCATCATGGGAATGAGATGAACTTCTTTGACATAACTACCATTTCATGCAACTTCAAATGATAAAACCCACAACCTTCTTTTTGAGTCTATCCCAGTTGTATTTGGTGAGTTTAGTATGAGCACTTCAAATTGCACTATCTTTCTAATAGACATTGAAAAGTTACATTGAACACTTGCTAGTTGATAAGTGGGGCACCAGATCTTCACTTTTCCACAATCTAGGGGTGTTTTTCTCTACGTTGAAAATAGAGTATCAATCTAATACACAAACTTGTATCATACCAGCTTTATTAGAAGTCATGAACAATAAAATGAAAATGGCAAATTCAATATATATAAGTGTGGAGTCAAAGTATGTATGTTGCTCTCCAACAGTTGATGTCCTTCATGTTGTGCATAAATTATCGCTTTTACCCATACTACCTCTCCTCAACAACGCCATTCTTTTCACTAGACTTATTGGTTGTCTTGTTGTCTTCAATGTTGCAATACAAAGGAAAAATGCAATACATTATATGAAAATCTAGTAGAAAAAAATCTCTATGCTTGATACTCTAACATATATACACTATGTTTTTTCTGTGTACCAACCATCCACGAGGTACAATCTCACATAATTTAGAGTACATTCTCCTCTAAGAACATTATCATAAACGAGTGTGTGACTTTTAACTGATCCATATAATAATGTATATATATACTAGTTAGCACACACGTGCCCATGCACGTGAAAACTTAATTGTATGCAGTTCTTATGTAAGGAAATTGCATTAAGTAAATTATCTACTATATGTTGTCAAAAATCATCATCGTTTCGTTCAAGTAACATGAATCAAAATTTGTATAAAAAGACAATTAAGATAGAAAAA